>PNEQ01000495.1:0-11079 GCA_003012365.1 Medauroidea extradentata | reverse complement strand
TAAAACATAATACGTACACAGGTTACCGATGGTTTCACATCATTTCGGCAATGATACTCAAAGTAATTTCCAATACTTTTGAATGTGTATATACTCAAAACGGGCAAACGTACGCAAATGATGCAACCAAATATGCAACTTGGCGGCGAGAACCTAACTCTGATGCCACCTGTTGGTGGAGTTTTGAACTGTCTGAAGCGCGGAGCAAGCTGTATCGACCACGGCGACTTGAGGTCGACGATAGCGTCACATAATTCTCGCGCCAATCCAGTCTAATTATAATGTATGTATGAATGTCAATAAGATCATAAGTAAATATTTTGAAGTGTATTAAATACAGACGGGTCGAGTTCGTCATATGTTCTTTCACTAATGTTGTATTCAAATAGGAAAATACACGGAACTACGTGCAATGAATCGCTACCAACCATACAAGCAGTAAAGTAACTCTTGTTAGTGCTGATGTATATGCAGTAACGGCTAGTGATTTCTTTCAAAGGTTAAATCTTTAGTGCTCACTTTATTCCGAATGGCCTATAATTACACTGACACTGCACAATGACTGTAATCGTAAAGTAAATAACATTACAGAAATAATGCATAGACAAAATATGGTTTCATATTTCTGAGAACAAATTTTAATGTTAAGGCCTCGCTCGATAGTTTTGTAGTGGTTTCGAAAATATATTAACGCAAATTAATACATATATCAAAAATTCATTCTTACAGTTTTAATGCTTATACATCACAGTCTGTATCGGAATTTTTCTGTTGCAATACACCAAACAGATTTTTAAATTATTACCCCTGAAATACCTCATATTTCGTTGTGAAAATGTACCAAAATGAAGCAAAATATTTTTTGCTAGCAAACTGTACATTATTTTAAAAAACTCTCTGCCAAAATTCTGTATTGTATGACTGTACACAGTCTCCAATTTTTTCAAAGCATTTGGTTTAAAAATTTTAGCGTTATTTGCAACTGTTTGAAACAAATTAAAGGCCATGGCCTTAAGAAACTAGCTGGAATATAATGTTACCCAAAAATTCAAGGACTTTTCAAGGACTGGATTAAATCAAGTACTATTCAAGGCCATTTAAGGACATGGTCAAAGTTTCACGACTTTCCAGGACCGTAAGAACCCTGTCTAGACAACATTAGGATTTCGGAAACTGAGCTGCTTTGATTGTTCAATATCCAAACTGTGGAGCCACTTCACATTGGGACACAGTCAACTACGTATGATGAGATGGAAAACTGCACAAAACAAACAAGTCCTGAAGGGCAGATTGCTGCATTGTTTTCAGAAAACAATCAGTCAGTCACAATCACTGGTAAGCTTTATCTAACTAAAATACAGTGTCAATTTGTTCTTTTTATTTAATAAATAATTCCATAGATACCCACTAGGAACATAAAACGTTCCATTTTAGTAAATTACAGTTAGTCAAGTTGATACAGGCAGGCAGGCAGGCAGGCAGGCAGGCAGGCAAAATATCTATTAAACGATTAAGTTAAATATACAGAACTGCAATATACATGAATGGTAATACCTACTTAGAAGTACACAATTTGATTTTAATTTAAAATTGTAACAATAAATTACTAAAATACATTACCAAAGTAATACATTAATAAACTAATGATTGTCAATGATACAGTTCACATACACCATATTGCCACTTATGATTCCATAAACTCATTATCAGTGTAAAAGACTTGTTCCAACAGATATTGTTTAAGTTTTTCGTAAAACACTTTATTGTTCACTTTATAATTTTTAAATCATTAGGTAGTTTACTAAAATATGTTATGCCTGCAAAATCAACACCCTTCTACGCAATTAGCAAATGATTACTTGGAATATGAAAATTGTTTTATCATCTAACATTATAAGCATGAATTACACTATTATTGTAAAACTCATATGGAATCTGTATAACAACCTTTGTTAATGAGAAAATGTGTTGACCAGACATTGCTAATATTTGAAGCTTTTTAAATAAAGGGCTACCTGAAGTTGTTGTTGTTGTTGTTGTTTTTTTTTTTTTTTTAGTAGGGCCTACATACATTTCAATACGAAAAATTGTTCGATATAAAACATGCCAAACTAAATTTTGGGATTATGTTATTTACGTGAGTTATTCCACTGAAATGTATTTTTAAATGTAACCCTAAAAATGCAGTGAAAAGTCTTTCTTTTACAATACAGTTTTTGTAATTGATAGACAATTCATAGTTATTTTGATGTCATGTTAAAAATGTTGTTACCACACTAGTTCTTTCCCAATTCAAAGACAGATTATTTACACTAAACCAGTCATCTAATTCACAAATAATCGAGCTGAAAGTCTCATTAAGTGCTAGAGGATCTTTCTCTTTACATATCACAGTGGTGTCATCAGCAAACAGAACAATATCAGCATTATTGAGTTTATTTACAGTTACAGACAAATCATTGATATATATATTAAGAACAATAATGTACCAAGTATTGATCCCTGAGGAACACCATTATTATACTTTAATTTGAAGGGGGCCACGGTGGCCAAGGGGTTAGACCTCTCGCCTCCCACGAAGGTGATTCGGGTTCTATTCCCAGAGGGGTTGGACCCTGGATTTTCACGCGTGGGAATCGTGCCGGATGATGCCGTTGGTCGGCGGGTTCTCTCACGGATCTTCAGTTTCCCCTACTGTTTCATTCCGGCACTGCTCCATACTCACCTCGTATTAACCCTCACCAGTGCTAAAGACTTCGAAGTTAAGCGCTCACCAAACTCTCTCTCTTTTATATGAAAAAAAAAATGGATGTAATACCTTTCTTTCTTACTTCAACTTGTTGACACTGGTGTGATAGGTATGAATTTACACAATCAAACGCTTTAGTTAAATCACAAAATAAACTGGCTACATTGTTTTTATTTTCAAAGGCATTCAAAACAGATGAAGATAAATTATATGATTCTTGATTTACTGATATACCATTAACTATCTATTTTCACATTTTTTAATGTATATTATATAATTAACAAATTAAGACTATTTTATCACAGGTTTCAATGTTGCAGTTGGTGACTGGGTCCTGGTAGAATATGAGGGAAGTTATATCCTGGAGAAGTAGCACAGCCAGTGGCGGCCGGCTGTGTAGTTTCCGTATTTGTCTGTGTGGCAACACTGTTTTTCTGCCAGGAGAAAGTTATATTGCTTATCAGCTAACCTGCGCTTAAGCTCCAGGGACTAGCCGCACAGGGGTTGATGCGCTGTGCAGTGCCAGGCAGTGCACGGGAAAGCAACGTCATAGAAGGTAAAAACAGCAAGGATCACATCCCCACCCTCTTCGCAACTGTCCCTCAAATCTGTGCAACGAAGACATCCACCGCAACTGCTGAAACCCTCCGAAAACAACTGAACCGAGCAGAGTGGAAAGTTTTTAGGTGGCTTGAACGTGACCAGTTTCTGGACAACTTCCACTACGTGTATTATAGGGTTTTCGCGTGAATTAGGCATGTGAAAAGTTTTTTTTCTTGCGTAACGAAACAGTGGGTGCGCTGTTGGATTTGCCGTTCACGTGGAAATCAATTGCAAAAAATTTGAAATCAAGCCCGTCCAGTTTCTGAACTTAATTTTACGACAAGCTACAAAAATAATAAAGGTGAATTTAAACTATACTTCAATAAGAAGATTCACAATGAAACTTTGTGGATTTATGGATGTCCGGTAAGAAATGCAATAGTTTGTTTCCCGTGTGTATTGTTTCGTGGAGAGCCCTCCTGGAGTACGAAAGGTGTTAAAGATTTAAGGCACTTAAAAGAATATATTAAATTATATTCTGAAAATAAAACACATATTGCAAATGTACTTAATCTGGCAGATATTGGCATGGTCAACATAGCAACTCAGCTTGATATCGCTTACTGCTTATTGATACAAAAACATAATGAGTAGATAGAAAAAAAAGTTACATTTTATCAAAGATTATTGATTGTGTTCGATTTTGCGGTGCTTTTGAACTGATGCTTAGAGGTCATGACCTGGGAATATTTAGAGGTTTAACTGATTTAATTGGTAGTGTAATCTCTACCATCAAAAATTATGTATGTATAAAGTAGTAGTGTTTTTAAGGGTAATTCATAAACCATTAAAAATGAATTTCTGGACTGTATGTTGGAGGTCTGTCGGGAAGAAATTAAACATAAAATAGATTCAGCTAAATATGTTGCCCACAAATAAATATTTTAATTTTCAAAATTATTTTTATATCATGGCAGAAATTGTTGATTCAACAGAAAATTATTTTCCGCGAAATATAGCCTACTTAAAAACCACTATTTTTTATTTATAAAAAAATAAAATTTTCCCTGGCAGTCCAATTACGCTTTTAGCTTAGGAAACTGTGAGTGTACACCGTACTGTGTACTTACGCAGGTGTTAAAACACTTTTACGTTAATGTCAATCATTCAGAGAAAGGAAATTATTTTATTGATACCAGAAAATTGATTGGTAAAGGTTGCAACAGTCGAGCAATCAGGTTGCTCGCTTTCCATCATGGCGATCCTTCTCGAATCCCGGTGGGGTCGCCCCTGATTTTCGCATGTGGAAATCTTACCGGAGTGATGAACGATGTTGTGCGGGGTCGGTGGTTTTTCTCGGGGATATTTAGAATACCCCACGCTTGTATTCTATCGCTGCTGTACATCATTGGTGCCTTCCATCACGCTTAAATACCATACCTGCTATAAAAACTGTATAGTGTGTAAGTGTAGTTGTAAGAAATTTAACAATAACAGTTTCAATCTTTATCATTCAAGGGCAGTTTTCTGCCAGTAAATATCTGCAGAATAGTTATGAAAGTAATTTAATTATAGCTTTGTAATATGTGTTGCAATTTTTTTTATGAATTTTTTTTTTCACGACATATTTTACCTATAAAAATATTACAATTGTATTAAAAGAAATATATGTATTAACATTTTAAAATCAGAAACTCCTTAAATAGCACCATTTCGCACTTTAAAATTTAACTTTTCCCTGGGGAGGAGCCCCTAACCCCCCGCTTTTGGCTTGGAGTATGGGTATTTAAACTTTTTAAGGCATTGATTAATGTTGCACTGAGCTGACTGGAGGCACAGGCATCAACTTAACACAGCTATCTGATAACAGTGTTTTAGTGAATGCAAGGCTTCTGAAAAAAAAAAACAGGAAAAATTGGTTTCTCTCCATTGATGTAAAAATGGGAAAAATTAAATTTTTTTCATCAAAGTGAAAAATTACAGAAAATTGAAAAAAAGCTCAATTAAAATAATCTTACAATTTCTGAATTACAAATCTGGATGTTTATTGTATGTACATTTGGGACTATCTACCATTACACTACCGGTACCATGAAAATGAAATAATTAGTAAATATAACACAACGTTTTAATAAGAACCTCAATGAAGTTGGTACAGTATAATAAACAATATGCACACGAATTAAGAGTGTGAGGTAGATAAATGAACACTGAAAACATCAACTGTTTTCTACGCTTTTTTCAAAGCCAATATGTACAAAATACTCAATGACAATCCTAGAAAATGGTAGGCCTATTTGCCAACTTTATGAGTAAATATTTATCCAGAATTACTAATTCGTTACCTGTGATCTCTTGTGCCGCAGTTAAATGAACGAGGTTCCGGTGTCAGAGATTGTGCCTCAACACTGGAAACCATTTTGTCTAAAATATTGGCTAAAATTATTGTCTAGGATTGCTATTGTTTAACTTTCACAAATTGTCTTCAAGAAACCAACAGTTATATATTAATGCTTTTAGTGTTGAATTATGTACCACGCCCTCTTTAACAGAAATAGTTGTCAAAAACATACTCATGCACAACTTACAATCTCTGCCAGGAAAACAGTTTCAATTACAACAAAAAACCCTTTGTAGTACAAATTCACAAGTGACACCCTAAGATAATTATTAATTATCTTGCTGCTTGTATCAACTGGCTGAGTGGTGTACATTGCAGTTGTTTCACGTTTATCAACTTTATGATTTGCCTTTTTTTCCAGGCATATAATTGGCATGTTAAATTTTACACTGATTGCTGTTTGCCTGGTGTTCAGTTACGACTTACGATGGTGTGTGTGGGTTCCTAATTACTAGTAAACAAGTTACTTAAATTACAGTAATGTAATGCTTGCGTAGTTCTCCTCATCTTAAAAATGTAAAGTTCTCATGTTTGCCTTCTTTCCACATTCATACACTTTGCTATAGAGCATCCCGACCTTAGACTGCAGTACAGAGCTTATGGCGTGTGCTGTTGCCGGACACGTTACGAAGTTTGGGAAGTGAACTACTTCAGAGTTTTTAGCTTTAAATATTATATTCTTAATTGTTTCATTGATATTACAATTCAGATAGCATCACGCTTCAAAATATGCAATTAATAAAAATTTTTAGGCCTATTACTTTAAAATAAGAAACAATTCTCATACTCCACTTATATTAATAAACTATATGAATTGTAACGGGAACTTTATTAAGAAATAATTATCATACATCCTTTAATCATTATAGCTACTGATCACAAAACGTAAGATTTCTTCAATTATAGCTGCTTCTGTCTGAAGACGACAACGTGGTTGGGGTAGTTGATGATTATGAAATTGATCATTCAAAATCAATGTTGTGTGGGAACTGAAAAATATGTCTACTTTTTTACACTGTTATTGTCTGCTATAAATTTAATGTGGGAGAGGGGGATGTTACTTATTTGGATGTTTTTACGTGTCCTGGAACAGCACAAGACTTTAGAGGAACACGGGGGGAAATGGGGAAGGAGTTAGCGAAGATCTTTGTTAAGGAACCATCCGAGCATTCGCCTGGAACAATTTCGGAAGACCCTGGAAAACAGAAATCACGATGGTCGGAGCCGGGTATCGAACCAGGGTCCTTCCGAATGTGAGGTGAGTGTTTAATTACTGCTCCACCATGCTCGGTTATCAAACAAAAGAGAGTACGTTAATGTTCTGCCGTGATATCAACTTAGGTGTATCACTCATTTCCACTACTTCTTTGATAATTATATCTTACGCCTAAATGAAAGCATACATAATACTATATATTTACCTGTATTGTTTAAAATTGTTTTACTATATATTATGTAGTTTTTCAATACCTATCCATAAAGTTGAAGGTACGAATTTTCGTCAGTCAAAAAACTTAGCCTACCGAAACTGGTAACATTTTTTTGTCAAGGAAAGAAATTAGACGACATAGTAAAACCTTATTAACAAACTGTATGAGTTTTATTATCATATTCGCTCTAATTTAGAATTTCAAAAATATTTACCATACAAGTAGCCTATTAGAAATGAAGGATCATTCAATTAAATATATTTACGAGAATTATTTATTGTTTGTCTTTGATTTCAACTCATGTTAGTTTTCTGTACTGGGTAGCTATTGTTTCTTCCTATTAGCATAAATGGTTTGTTTGGAACATCCTGTTTCTTCTAAAGCTTCCTTAATGAGTTAATAACTTATATGACAAAATAGGGTCAATCCATATGAAGTGGTCCAAAATAAAATTTATTGGTAGCTTCATAAATTTAAAAAAAATTGATATTTTGAGCCTTGTTAACATTATGTATCGACAGTTGAAAACAGAACGAATACCAGACTATACTAGAGCAAGTCCGTGCCTGTTGAGACCTGCACACTCCAAACAGTGGCAAACATCTCAGGCATATTTTTTAGTGTTCTTAGTCGGGGAACTCTTTTTAATTGCATAATAAATACCAATTTTAGGGTATGTATTAAGATTTTAAAAATATATTTAGAATTTATGTATTTTAATTGTCACAAAAAAAAAAATTCAATTTTACGTAAGTTTGGCAAGGCTGTAACTTCCGAACCAGTTGAATCTCAAAGTCTATATTTGTACAGGAGGTATGTACCATGGAGTACTTAATTGTGTGTAAATTTCAGATTTTTAGATAACTGCCCACCAGATATTAAGTGGTAAAGTAAGCAAAAAAAAAAAAAACTCATTTTTACAAGACTGTAAAAAAAAAAGTAACAAAGTCTCACTCTCCAAATAATTTGTCTTTACACTACTATTACATAAGTACATCCACAAATATTTTGAATCCCAACACATACTGCCTTCATTCTAAAAAAAATTATGAAAGTACAAGTTTTTGCAATTCTGAGGCAGAAGTTCAACATTTAAAGTTGGTAAGACTGAGTGATTTGAAAAATATGATTTGTGATCAGAGCTGTGGCTTTAAATGTGCTTAACACCTCAGATTTTGTTTCATCATATGACCTACCAGAGTTAAGATATAGCAATGTAGCTGAACCTTGTAAATGTAAAAATTGTCGTGCCCCATGACAACAAAATGGCTGCCATAGTCATACTAGTGAGGGTAAAAATTTCATTGTACCAGTTTTCAACTGTCGATACATAATGTTAACAAGGCACAAATTATGAATTTTTTTTAAATAGTCGAGCAACCAGTGCTGGACCACTTGATATGGATTGACCCAATACTGGAATAAGATCAATACAATATTTCGCTCTCTTTTGCGTAGCCTACCTATATTATGACTTTTTATTGTTTTGCCTTCCATACAAATAAATATTAAAAAAAAATTATACGCACAAATTTTTGTTTCGAAATCAAGTCACCATACAAGACAAATCGTTTGGTCGCCAAGACACTATAGTTTCACTACTGAACCAAGTTAGGACAAGGGACGAAGAAAACTGCTGACTAAAGGAAGCCTGTATCTTATTTATTAAACCTTTCCACAGCTTTTTCAAAATATTTGTTTTTTTTAATTTTTTCAACCCCTTAAAATGGTGTACATGAAGAACTAACTAAATCACCCAATGCACATTTAGATGATGTACAATATGCAAAAATTTTAATTAGTTACAAGGTGAAAATTTTAAGACTTTTGACAACAGCGCTTGCCGAAACAAGGACAGTGTTAACGGCATATACCGTGTGTTGAAAACAGAGAGCAAATATCCATATAACCCTGTACTGCAATCTATGCGTGAGACGCTCTATAGTTTACTACTTACAAGTAGTCATTCAGAATGAATAGGATAGGCCTTTTCTCCTTATTTTAATTAAGTTACATAAGTTACTAAACATTATTTTGCCACCAAAGGTTTAGTATAGTTTCACAATGATTTTTAAATAAATTTTCCAATGTTTCCAGAAAATATGGCAAAAAACCGGTTTTTTTCCTGGTTTTTTCCTTTCATCAATTTTTCTGGAAATTTTAGAACCCTACCAAGGCTGCCAACAGAGACAGGACAATACAACTGGCTAGTTAGGAAAGACATTCTTTGGTACCAATGGGAGTTATATAAAAAAAGAAGCTATCAAGGTCAATACCTTCAGATAGGCGAATGAGCCAGTTTCACTTCAATGAAATAGACTTATTTACATATCATTAATAGAGATAACAATTTAAGACTGCATTGCTGTATTTACCAAGGCCTATTTATTGACTATTTATTTTTGTTCTGAAATAATTTTATTATCATGATAAGAACTGAGTAGGTATAGTTATATATTTCACATTCTTCACCACTGAGACATACTAAAGATACTTTAAATAAATTACAAGGTGGTTATTATTTCAAAGCAGATCACCGTTATTAATTTTTTTCTTCAAGTGAGAGATTTTGATCAGTGCTTAACATTGAGGTCTTTAGCGCTGGTGAAGGGTGACATAATGTGAGTATGGTGCAGCGGAGGAATGAACAGGCAGGGGAAACGAGATATCTCCGAGAAAACCTGCCGACCTGTGGCATTGTCCAGCACGATTTCTTCAAGTCATTCCCTCACTTTACTATTATTTGTATTATTCATATGAAAAAATTTCAAAAGATATGTTATTTTATGCATGAATCACAAAACATACTGCTGCCAAAAAAATTTATAAACCTGAAATATTGAAATATAAACTTCTTTGTCAACCCTCAAATCGTATAAAATTCTCCGAGAATCGCCCATTTGTTACAGACACGAAGCGAGTAAGGGCCCTTGCCGGCTCAATAGGGACAAGGCCTAGTTTAGTTTATATCAGGTAATCTAAGGGTTAGGTTACCTAAACTACACGAATCAACATAACCTAACAAAAAATGCTTGACAGCTAAACGATAACTAGATATTCTAGACAGAAAATTGTTACAGCACTTTGAATTACTGCATTTTCATATTTTCTACCTAAATCTGTGTAAAGTTCTCCTCACCTCTAGTCAATTCGTAGGCCTATGCGTACCTGCTTAAAACTTAAATATTGAACAATTTCCATGTAAGTCAAATAGTTCAATAATATGAGTGTTTAAAAGCCCCTGGCAGAATTGAAATTGCTGGTGGTAGTGCAGGTGGCTGGTGGGCTGTGATTGGTTGATAAAGATACTCACAGCACTTTACTTAATATGTTATTTTTATACAGATCGTTTAATCAAAATTTGCCCAGACAGTGTAGCCAACAACTCGGTTTCAAATTTCCGTAATCAGATGAAAAAATTTCCGTACAGTTTTAAAAGTACGTAAGATTATTTTTAAAATATATTTTAATGTCACGTATTACATGCCGGTGTTTATCCCATTTGAAAGTTATTAAAATACAAATTAATTTGTAATGAACTACAAATGTACTTTTTCTAAAATCATAAGTTCTTACCAGAGATAAGTAAAGGGACCAGATGGAACATAACGGTTTGTTCGCGTGGTATGCCAGTTTTACCAGCCGAGGGAAAGTGCCATTTTTCGCTGGCAGCGAAATGGCAGGACGGGCAGTTGCAAGTTGCTATGACCACCCGAACGATATCTGGCAGTAAACAAGCATGTTGTTTTGAAAAACTCCCGCGAAAGTTTGTTTTGAAAGTTTAGCATTGAGAACTCAGCTTAGCTTCCCGACGTATTTTCGTAATTACGTTAATAAATACAATAACTTTCGTTTAGGCCTAAAGAATGGAAAACAAGAGATCGCAGGACTTCCCACGCAAACTAATAGCATTGGAGACGAAAGAATTTAATACCCATAGCGGAAAAATACGTTTT
>PNEQ01000494.1:0-11053 GCA_003012365.1 Medauroidea extradentata | reverse complement strand
GTTTGTTGACATTCGACTTGCTCACTAAAGATAGCGAAAAATAGTACCTGCTCTAATCCGTACTAGCTAGCGCACAAGTCACTTGTATGCTAGCTACTAGCACGCTCGTCGGCTGTTCACACGACGCAAGTCGAGGTGAACAGGAAAGTGCTCACTTTTCTGCTCTCTAAAGAGTCTCGTGTGTAAGGGGCTTTAGACAGTAAAGGACTATATTGTATGCAGGAAACTGGTCAACAAAACAAGGGATGAGTAAAAATTATTTATGTAGTTTTCTTGGGTTATTTTGTATCTTTTCGGAAAACCACATTTTGTCGGTCGCCAAACAAGCAAGTAAGTAATTCACACCACAGATTATTTTCCAGAAACATATTTTCATCAGACGTAATGTAATTTTTTTTGTAATGTAGTGTATAAAGCTACTAAAATTTTTAAAATTATGAATTCACATTTCCGTATTGAAAGATATGCAACACGACTTCACTCTTCCCAACTACACAAGATCTGACCTCTGAAGTCTGTTGAACTATAAACGCTGGTGACGCGAGAAGGCCAGAATGAATTGAACAAGGAATTTTAGTAGGTACAAATCAAAACAGAATACGAATATTTGAAAAAGTGATTTGCAGTTGACCTAACGTAAGTATGTCGTACAGATTAATGCCCAAAAATACTTTGTATGAAAGAAATTTTTTATTATTTCTGTGATAATTCTATAACAATCTTGACTTTTATAGTACCGGTTACCAAACTGAACTTTTGGTATTTTCATGCACAAGTATATAAGTATATTTGTACAACTTTAAATACAGCTACCTGTACAAAGAAACTGTTACGTTTAACATTGCTTCAAACATGTAATAATTCATGAATCAACTGTATGAACATTTGGGCAGCGAACTTACATCTTCTTAATTGTATTTGCAATATATGCTAATACAGTACTATGTATTTCGATATACTTCCTTGTTAATGGATCAGCTGCTAAATTAACTTTTACACGTTAAACAAGACTGTACTATTTCTTATGCAAAATTACTGTGTGCAGTGGTCTGCAGCCAATAAAAATCTTTGTTTATAATTTGCTTTTTTATGCTAATACTCAAGAATGAACATAGTATAGACAGTTTATTTTTTACGTGAGTACGTGTATCAAAACAGGTAGCAGAATGTTTTATACGAAAAAATTTTTATTAAATGTTAAACAAAGCAAGAGGCTTATTATAAATGAAATAGTATATGTTGTTAAGTTATTTGAACAATTTAAAAAGTATTGTAACAATAATTACATAAAATATATTTTATATTATAAGTTAGTCATAATGTTCGTGAGTTTAGAGTACCCACTTAATTTGAACCATAATTTTAATGTGTTGCTGAATTGTTAAATTCTTTATAACCGGCAGCACATAAATTCATTAAAATACCCTGAAGAGGCAAGGAGGAAATTCATCCTTGTACAAATACGTGTGTGTGATTTTTCGTGTGGTTGCGTACTGTGTTTATTGTATTTGTTTTAAAATTTAAAAAATTACACTAAATGGAATGTTGTATATACAATGTTGCTATTTTTGACAAAATTGTGATGTGATGTGAAGAATGGGGTTAAAAAACAACTTGAACTTCTTTTCTTTATAATATCTTTCTTTTGTGCCAGAATGTGTTGTGTCAAAATTTGTCTGCAGGAGCAACAAGCTTTATTTTACATACTCTATGGATCTGTTATAATCATTCCATAGCACAAACAGAATTGAGTAATTCTGTACATCCTCTTCAACATAGAATAAATAGGTATATTTATTTACACAGTTGAATTCTGTGGAAATATTGTGATTACTGTTGAGATAGTTAATGTTGATTTAGTTTTTTTTTAAATACACTCTGTGACTCATTGTTAAATAGTTATGTACCTAGCATGTTTTGATAATGTAATGTTTCTTCTTTTCTGTAAGCTATTGTAATAATTTTGAAGTTGGCCTACAACAGTATCTGTTAGCTCATGGTTGTGTACCACGCTAAGGAAACTAAAATTTACAAAATTTAGATCTGTTTTGTACCTGCAGAAATATGTGTAGCACCATTGCCATCATTCCTGCTAGTTTTTGAAGTAGTTTGTTACCTTTTTCTATTGTATAAAGTAGTTTAGAGATTACATGAAGCTGTGTTAGTGAGGTTACAATGTAATAGGTTCAAGTAGTTTCTCGAAAGTGTTATGAAATTGTTACATACCTCAATTGTTTGTAGTTCAATTAGGTTTGTGTACGATACTGCAGTTATGACTTGTTGGTAGATAACTATCTCATAACTATATAGTTTTATGTGCACCAGCTTGTGGATTAAATACAGGAATCAAACGTACACTTCTTATTTCAGAAAAATTTTTTTTAGTATGCATGGTTGATGACGATTAACGTCAATGATTTATCTGTGTATATTAGATTGTAGTCATCTTTTTTCTTCTTTACTAGGTTAGGAATTTTTACCTAAAACTTGTAGACATAACTTTGTTTCCAACACAAAAATACCATAATTATGAAAACCAAAGATATGATTGTTCATTTATAAAATTTTTTAGAATATTAACTGTGTTTGGTCCTCCAAAATTATGACATTTGTTAAAAATAGAATGGGTTCTACATGTAACAAACAGATATTTCACAAACATCACGCCGCCCTTGTTTTATTCTGTATCATAGCACAGGCATGGAAGTACAGCTTGTGAAACACATAATCTGATATAATACTTAAAGTCTATCAATTACACTGTTGCCAACTCTAAAAAAGATCAAGTCCACAATATTTCAGATGTATCAATTAATTAATCAGAATGAACTAATCAATATTGCTATTGTTATGCATAACTTAAATGCGTATGGTTATGAACAATTTATAATGCCAGCGCTTCATGCCGTTCGTATCAGCTTGTCAGCATAAGTAGTCCCCATGCTTTTAATAATGCTGTCCAACTACATTGTGAGAGTTTCCATTCTTTAGACCTCTCCGTGTCATACGCAGTGCTTCGAAAAGTGTGACCATGCTTTAGTTTTTATTACTGCTCTTAGAATTGAATAAAGCAGTGTCTTTTCAAGAACAGACACTTAATTACATTTTACAGCAAATTAGACCTCCCTATGTTGCTACTAAAAAAAAACTAACCTGATTACAGAGCAACATACAACATTCGGCTGGTACCAAATATTAATAATAGTTCATTTCAATAGTCTGACACATTCAGAATAAAATAATACCCTGGAATGACATTTATGAATTTTTTTCGACACAAAATAAAGCTTAAACACAAAGCAAAATTTTAACTGTTAATGTGCCAAGTTAATTTTTTTTGTTAATGTTAATTTGTTACTTCACATTTATTTCAGTCTAACCACTGACGTGCAATACAAACTTGCTGTTACAACATAAATGTGTACCATGTGATTAAATTAAAACAAAAAACAGTATGGTTCGTCGACGCTCATTTACAAAGTCCAGCGATAATGTAACCAAATTCAAAGTCCAAAAACTAAATGGAACAACCAACAAGTTGCCAACAAAACTGAGTTAACACTAAAAAACACGGTCGAATCACAAGTCCAAGTTATAGCACTATATTCTAAGTGAGAATGTAGAGTACGCAACCGTAAACAGAACGTACGTGCTAGGAGGAAGGAGGGTTGCTAGAGTCGGCTGTTATTGGCTACCTCAGACAGCTAAATGGGTGTCATCTTGGTGCTTGTTGCATGTATAGTGCTTGCCAAGAAAATTGAAATACACTGTAAAAATGCAACAAATATTATTTTACACTGAATTTCTTCAGTTATGTACAATTTTTAAACCCAAATTTTTCATGGCCTCTCGAAGGGGCTCATAATAAATAGGGTTTTAACAGTACTGAAACTGAATTATGTAAAGAATTGCCTGTAGTGTAAATTATGAATATGCCTACTTAAATTGTGGATTTCCCAGAGAGATTAATATGCTTTATGTTAGCAGTTCGTTGATGTGCATGTGAAGCCAAATGAATTTGGTATTATTAGAAGGTATGTTGTAGCAAACTAAATTTTTACAGTTGTCTCTTATTTTCAGTATTTTCTTATTATGGTAAGTATCTTTTACCGTAAGATGTATGTTATGTATTTAGTTATATACATACAATTCTTTGGTAACCAGTACTGATTTTAGAATGATCAGTGCATCCATATTTGAAAATAGGTTCTTCCAGGAAGATGACAATATAATTGTGATGAGTGTTTCTGGCGTAGTTGTAAAATACATCAGCAGTTGGTAGGATGTTGTAGAGTAAAAGGTCATGCAAGTTAGTTGTGATTATCATTTTACTACAATAGTTTTAAAGTATACAGTAGTTTATTCAACGATTTCAAAGTTTGATGTCTGCCAATATTATTGCATACAAATACAGAATTTTTTCATCTGACCTTCATTTGTTGATTCAATCATGCAATTTTTTTTGTAATGGAGTTTTTTTATTACTGTCTTTAGGTACAGCAAACAAGGTCGAAGTCTAAAGAAGATGCTAGGATACTGAAGAAGGAAGCAGTACTCCCAGAACGCAAACCTGCAGATGTAAAAGTACCCGTCAAAGATACTAAGACACCGGTCCAGGATACTGTAGAACGGATGGAACGTCGTCCGAGGGAGACCAAGACTCCCATCCGGGACACCCGTACACCTGTGCGGGATGTGGTGGAGAGGAAGCTAATGATGCGGGACAATGCTGAGAAAAAGCCGACAACGCGGGAGGTGATAGAAAAGAAGTTGGCCATTCGTGATGCTGCAGAGAAGAAGGCTGCTCTTGCCAAGGAAGCATTGGAGAAGAAAGCAGTGCTGCGCGAAAGTGGGGAGAAGAAACCAGCAGTGCGAGAATCTGAGCGAAGACCATCGGTACGGGAGGTCGACAAGAAAATGCCACCTCGCGAAGTGGACAAGAAAGTTCCGGTGCGTCCAAAAAAACCTGACGAACAATCCCCACCTTTGTTGCAGAAGAAACGTGGTAGGAAACGTAAAGATGCTGAGGAAAATCCTCCTGTGGAAAAGTAAGTAATGCCTAAATGTCAATTTAAATGTTCAATCTATTACATAGACACCTGCAGTTTGATAATATTAATACTCACAGTCTGGCACTTACTTACACACACACGTAAATAAATATAATAATAAGTAGCAGCCTGCGAGTAACTCCTTATACATTACAGTAGAGTCCCATTATAGTAAGTTGTCTCTGTTTTGGGTTCGATCCTCAATGTAGCCGTTTCCTCGCTTTTTCCAAATTGAACATTAAAATATTGTATTCAGAAATTTTTAATGGGAAATATGTCATATTAAATTTGCCTAAATGTGTGTTAATTTTAGCAGATTGGTGTGCTATTTATGATGATACAGAAAAAAGTATACTTAAGATTATTTATTAAATGCTGTCAAAATGAGAGGAAAATGTGATCGCACAATGTAAATATCGCTGTCTATTACTGACTGCCGCAGCATTATCCCATGATCAATCGCTCGACTTCTACTGCTTTGCAGTGTCCATAGCATCGGACATTAGACCACATCACACAGTCGTCTCCTGCCCAAATAGTAATATAATAGCTCATCACTGGAAATTATATACCTCGATTGTCCGTGATAATGCAGGGGACGAGACACTCTAATAACTTAATCAAATTTCACAGTTGATCGAGTCACTAGTTTATCTTTTCTGATGCCATGACTCAGGCGTGGTTATTATTGGAGGAAGTTGTTGCTTTCTTATCTGCTACCTCATAGCAGTCACTGCAATTATCTGACTGCTGCACGTCATTCAGACGTATGCTCTGCAACACAACTTTAATGAAAATAAATTTATTTAAATATACAGTACTGTACTGTATTTGTCGCCATTAAAGACAACCCCACACATAAAATGAGTCATGATTTTGAAAAAAAATCTTGCAAAAATTGATTACTAATCCCTAGCCAAAATGTAACTTTTATCACTGCCAGAGAGAAAGGAAGATTTTGACTTAACATCAAGGTCTTTTGCGCTTCTGTAGGGTGACATGTGGTGAATATGGAGCAGCTAGCGATGGGCGCTATCGACTGAAATTTACGGTCGGCCATGTAAACGATAGCCAGTAAGTACACAGCGTTGACAGAAAAGTCTATGGTTTTCACTTCTGTGATCTGACTTTATTAATCCAACTTTCCTTTCTGAAGGAATTTATGTTGCCGAGACATACAAGTACATATTTAAAAGCAATGTCAAAGAATTGAGGCTTTTTTTTCTTGTACAGTGCTCTATTGGACAACTTCTATGTTCACAAGGAGCATCCAAATACTGTCTGAGTACAACAGCAGCATTATTTTTCGAGGTGGTTGCATATTTTTCAAATCCAACACACTATAGTGTCAAGAATGTACCAAATTTCACAGTCCGTGACACTGCTGGCTTGAAAGTATTGTTACTAAAATTAAATTTTTTTTTTGCATAATGTACAAAATGCAGATATTGGCCACCTCTTTCAAATGTATAGCCACACATCTAATATTTTTTCGTATTCCTTTCGGACAAATAACTATTCTTATCTTAATAATTTAACGTTGAAATATAGTAGAATATATTTATTAAATCTTTCAATTTTTTGTTATAAACACAGTAAGATAACAATATAAACATTTAACTAACAAGAGCAAAAAAAATGTCACTATCACTACGCAGTGCAGTCATCACTGAACTAAATGAAAAATAGTTGTTAAGTGGTAAGACACTCTGACAGTAGTTTGAAAGATGTGACTCAAAACAGTCAATGTGAAGGTATATGGGCTGTGAAGGAGGGAGGGGAGGGCAGTTGTCCAGTATGGCAGAGGCAGACAAAAGTACAGAACCCATCATCAAGCAAGTTCTACCCTCTCACAAAGGCAACCCTTACCCCAGCCCTGCCATTTAGGGCCATCGTAAAATTTATGGCAGGGAAGGAAGGCACTTCCTGACCTTTCATGAATTGTCTTTTTGTTCAAGTTAAAGGACCCAGGCAGGCAACACTGAAAGACAGTAAACGACTGAATTCAGTCAAATAATTTTTCATTGTAGTCTGAAGGAACGGTAGTGAAATACTATCGACTTATTCTATAGTATCCATCACTAGGAGCGGCGTTGGAATGAAGGGATACAGAATATCCCCGAGAAAACCAGCCGACCAACTGCATCATCCAGCACAATTCCCACATGCAAAAACCTGCGGACCGACCACACTGGGAATCGAACCCGTATCGCCTTGGTGGAAGGCTAATGGTCTGACAATTCTGTCACCTCGGCCAGAGAGGTAACTCGAGGGTGTGGCCTGAAGACTGGGAAAGAGGCAACAAAGTATTCTGCAGTGATGGAGGGACTCCATGTCTGATTATCCAAGGGTGTGGTGGCTATGGTAATGGCAGGGAGTAACAGGGGTTTACAGAGCGTCCGTGGAAGGCCACAATATGTTTATCCTCCGTTTTAATACCAAGTTTGCAAGCTAGAATGACAAAGTTCTTAATTTGAGACATCTCAGGAAATTCTCCCACAAAATCTCTCTTAGGCCTTGGTTCTGAGGAACAATCCTAGTACCACTTAGTTTGGGGCTGGCTACGTTTCAGAGATCAGGGAAGCAAAATGTTACACTACAAAGATACATACAGTACTTGATTAGTGTTCTCAGTTATGTTTCTTGCTCCCATTTGTATGGAACAGTAAGAAAAATATTTTTATGTCAGGCACTAGTAAACAGTTATTGTTTTTCACTTCACAATTTTAGAGTTAGTCAGTACTGTGTGGATGTGTGTAGTTTGCAGACAGTTTCACTTTACAGGATACATGTACGTTTATTGTAATTTTAACTGCATATGTCTCTCTCTCTCTCTCTTTATATATATATATATATATATATATATATATATATATATATATACACACACACACACACACACACACACACACACACACACATGTATGTACACACATAATTATATACATGCACACACACACACACACACACACACACACACAAAATTTATTTGGGGCTTGATGCAAGAACAACCTATATCTTTACATTGTATGTGTGTTAATCAAGCATTGAATGAATGATTATCACACCTACAATACAATGCCATTGGTTATTCTTGCATTAAGCCACAGATATATAATTTTTATTTATTTATACATTTATTTATTTAAGGTAAATATTATTTACCTATTGTGTTTAATCTAGGCCTTTAGGTTTGCTGCCCAGTCACATCCGAGTAGGAGTGGGCGACAAATTAAAAGTTTACTACGGTCCAACTCAAGAGTCTAAAGTCACATATGAGGCTAAGGTAAGTAAATAATTTTTTATTTGACCAGTTTGGCTGTGTTTGCTGAATAAATTATTACAGTTGTCAGATCACCCTGATCATGTATATTTTCTGAATTGTTTATTTTTATTATTATTATTTTATTTTTATTTTTTTTAAGTGATGATCATCATTTGACTTAACTATATTCAGTTTCTTGGACGTACTCCATTGCAAAATTGATCATATCATTTGACTTAATTAGTATATGTATACGTTAAAAGTGGTAAAAAACGGAACTCTATGGGATCTAGTAGTTTTTTCAGATTCTGCAGGTGAAACAGCAAGCACAGAAATTTAAAAATTAGCTAAAAGAGTATGTATTGCAAAATTTGAATTTATGAGATAACAAGTCCTGTTATATGTTCACAGCAAAATGCAGTATGTATTGCATAGTCATTACATTATAATGAAATTTCTACTTCTGCGATTTGTGCGTGATTACGATAACATACACACACAACTGAGCATAGCCAGCCTCAAGGAAATACAGTAGAACTTAAATCTAACAATACTGGATCTGACACCCAAGTTTTGGCTGGAATGCACTTAAAGCATGTCTGCCGATTTATGTCACGTGGGTCTATGAGATACATTTTGCTTGTCTACCAAGTATGGCCATACATTCATGTATGAGAAGTACGGTGCACTGATTCCTTCCTACTGTCCTAACCTGCTACACAGCAAAAAATATAAAATTCCTACAAAAATGCAGAGGAAATCAACATAAATTTTATTTACAATATGTCTGTTACCACTATGATAAAAAAAAAATTCAATAAAAAGTGATTATGCTCGTGAGTCCATAGCGATAAAATATCCACAATATCACATCAGTAAAATGGTGCAAAGAAGAATGTTTAACGCAATCAAATGTGATTAAAAATTTGATTGCGCCTCACAAGTTTACAGCAATATGTTAGCTGTGCTTGTCATTAACAAAATTACTTTGTACTTTAGTTTTATGTTAATTTCAGGGGGATATACGCTTCAGCGATAATTACTTTGTTTCTAAATATCTACAAATGAAAGGATTATATATTTTGGATTGACACTCTCAAAAGACAGTTTAAATCACTGCACTCTGTCTGTAATGTACTGGCACAACCGCTGTACAGTAGCACATTCTGATGGAGCTGTAAAACACTGTGTTCATCTAGATTCCGAATTGTCCACTGCTGCGCTGTGTACCTCGATGCTTGCTCATTCACTAAGTTCAAGTTCATCTACAAAAACTTCATTGACATGGACGCCTTGCTCTTCTCTTTTTCTTTGATATGTGGATTAGAACCAGCTTCTTCTGTTTTGCGGTTTTTGATCACAAATGTGTGTGTTGCGACCAAGAAAAATATACCAGGCAAATACTACAAGTTCACATTGTTTAGCTGCGTACCGCAATGCAGACACAGTGTGAGTTGTAACTGGCTACTGCTTGTACAACTTCATTAATGAGCCCGCCTCCATGAGAATGAACTGCACGGCACTTGCTTTTAAATTCACAAAGGTTTCTGAAGTCTTCCCATTTGCATGTCTTAATGTGTTATGTGAAAGACTTAAAAAAGATTGTTGTACGTTCCTCGTTTACTTCAATTCTGTTAGTATTATTTGAATTAACTTAAACAAATTACCAGTGCGACATATTACCTTCTGCATATTAACCTGAGCATATGATGCACGTGCCTGGGTAGTAATTTTCACTCTGTGCTTTTGGGTCTCCTGTGATTAGAATTTCTGTTAGCACCCTACAAATTTGCCTTTTCATTTCTGTACAAATTTTTGATATCTTTTTTCTGCTATCTAACTAAATTTATTAGTTTTTGAAGCAAAGTGGTTTTAACAGTAAAATTTAAAAGCAGTTGATATACTGAGTTTGGCATTTTTGAGGTTCCGAATTCAGTATTGCTAACTTTCTGAGTTCAGTATTGATACCTTCTGAGTTCAGTATTGCTGAGCTCTTGAGTTCAGTATTGTTGAGCTCTTAAGTTCAGTATTGCTAAGCACCTTAGTTCAGTATTGCGAATTCTTTGAATTGAGTATTGCTGAGCCCTTGATTTAGGTGTTGCTGAGTGCTGGATTTGGGTATTACTGCAACATTCAGTTGGGTATTTCTGCACCTTAGAGTAGAATATTATTGCGCCCTTGAGTAGAATAATTTTGCGCCCTAGAGTAGAGTAATTTTGTGCTCTAGAGTAGAATATTGTTGCATCCTTGAGTAGAATATTGTTGTGACCTTGAGTAGAATATTGTTGCGCCCTTGAGTAGAATATTGTTCCGTCCTTGAGTAGAATATTGTTGTGCCCTTGAGTAGAATAATGTAGTGCCCTTTAGTAGAATAATGTAGTGCCCTTTAGTAGAATAATGTTGCGCCCTTGAGTAGAATATTGTTGTGTCATTGAATAGAATATTGTTGTGTCATTGAGTTGAATATTGTTGCATCCTTGAGTAGAATATTGTTGCATCCTTGAGTTGAATATTGCTGCACCCTTTAGTTGAATATTGCTGCACCCTTTAGTTGAATATTGCTGCACCCTTTAGTTGAATATTGCTGCACCCTTTAGTTGAATATTGCTGCACCCTTTAGTTGAATATTGCTGCACCCTTTAGTTGAATATTGCTGCAGACTTCAATTGAATATTGCTGCACACTTCAGTTGAATATTGCTGCACACTTCAGTTGAATATTGCTGCACCCTTTAGTT
>PNEQ01000493.1:0-27075 GCA_003012365.1 Medauroidea extradentata | reverse complement strand
TATGCGACTGAAGACTTGGCTATGCGACTGAAGACTTGGCTATGCGACTGAAGACTTGGCTATGGGACTGAAGACTTAGCTACAAGACAATGCACACCACTCGCCTACTTTTTGTGCATGTAGAGGAGACTCATGCAACTGATGAGGATTTTCCGTAGTCCAAATGTGTGTTTTGTGCATTCATGTTTCCATCAAGATGAAACATAGCCTCGTCTGACAAAACCAATCATGAAGTTCTTCCCCATTTGGCACTACAGCTGATATGAATCACTAACGGAACGCTACATGTTTAACATTGTTTGCAGGAAAAGACTGCCAAACAACACGGATCCTGTAGGGATGCAACTTTAAACACTTGCGCAATGCTGTGTGGGCAACAGAGAGTACAGACTGGTGTGACAGACATTGCTAAGACTTCTTGAGACTTACAGAATGTGCAGCATACACTTCGATAAATTTTTCTTGTGTTAGCACTTACAGTCGATGACTTTGGCTACATCTGCCATCTTCCCTAGCTTTTGGAACTTTTCGTCCAGCCGCTTAATGGAGGTCTTGTTTGGTGCATCGTAACTGCCACATTGAATGTGCTGGGTGATGATGAATATTCTCTGCTGCAGTGTGTAACACTTTTTTCATCAATTAAACAATGTTTACAGGCATCAAAAGAAGAAGCTGCATTCTCCCGTTAGGTTGTATCTCTTTTTGAACATCCTACATTTTATTCATGTTGGAAACAATTATATTCTCAGGGTTGCTACAGGTCTGGGAAACAGGGAAAACCTGGAAAAGTCAGGGAAATCGCTTCTGATGACTGGAAATTCAAATTTGTAGAACAAACTTTAGGCTTAATGATAGAATTTTGCAGGCTTTTGAGGTCGTCGTCTATTTGACTAGCTTGAGTTCTGGGCTGGAGTCGCGTCTTAATGGCTGCAGACTTAACAATTTTTTCATTATAACTTATTACAGTTCTCTGGATTGTGATAAGCGAGTGTGTCAAACACAAACAACTGTCTGTAGTAGATTTACAAAAAGTTTTTTAAAACAGTCATGCAAATTTAATGTATTTGAATGTTTTAAGTTAAATTATTGTAATTTTTAATTCCACAAACAACACTGGAAATTCATAATTTTTGTCTGGAAAACCTGGAAAAGTCAGGAAATTTGATGTAGAAATTCTGTAGCAACCCTAATTCTGATGTCAGCAATTCCTAACTCTGTACTCAAACAAAATGTGGGAAACGGCAGCTAGCCTACTAATTACTAAAACATGTAGACAAGTACTTACAGAATCTGTATACGTAGGCAAATTTTTTGCGCAGTTGCGACTTTCTCGTCTTCTTTTTTCTCTGTTTCTTTCTTCTGTTTCGTCTCTTTCCTCTTTGTTTTCACCAATTTTTCTCTCTTCCTATTAATGTTTTTCTTATTCTCTTCTCTCTCTTTTTTCTTCTCTCTTATTCTCTCTATTTTTCTCTATGGCATGTGTGTACAGAACATGTTGTTAGGCTGCCAGTTATAAGTGGTCTTAAAGGCAAAGTGGACACAAGGAAGAGGTACAAACAGTACATGCACTTCTGTGTACAACAGTTGGAAGATACTGTTACTATGTGTGTGTAGGTGCATGGTAACAACACTTTACATGCAGGTAGGTTGGACCAGCTCCTTCAGGCAGACGTAGTAAGCTTGCAGTGTCCATCTAGCCTAATCTCTTCACATGGATGTTACCATACATTGTATTTATATTTTACAGTAGCATATAATTTTATGTTGTCTACAAGCAAAGCCTTTTGCATACCGGCCAACTTTTACGGATTGTCCGTAAAATGTACGGAAAGTACGTACGTTTTACGGTTTTACGGAGGACAAGAAAATTTTATGGATTTCGGGACGTTCGACAATGTTATGTGTACATTTCTGCCATTATTTACAAATGAATAGCAGACAAATATGTTTTGCGCAAGGGTACCAACATGAAACTGGTTTTACAGTGTTGTTTCTCTCTGCTATTGTGCACAAACATTCGTAAAATCAGTTTTCAATGTGGATTCAGCAGTTGGTCACAATGAACACCACAGGTACCAATAACAAATTTCGGTATATATGTATTTTGTTCCCTGTTTCTTATTGGCGTATTTTATAGCTAACAGCCATGGTTTTCTTGTATGGGCTGTTACAAGATGGCGATGTGCGTGTTGTTAGGAGTTTTTAAGCGACAAGTGTGTTGTTTCTTATCCAAGTCAGCGCTTTTTTGTGTTCTTGGAAACTGAATTTTTAACTTTGAAACTAAAAATATTATTCCTCTGTTGTAATGAATATGACGTATAACTACCGTGTAATGTGACAAAATTTTGAAGTTGGATAGATGCATGGCGCTCGTGTTGATACCGCCGCGAACTTGAAAGAAAAATTAGTTTCTCGTATTGTGAAGTATACGTACAATAATAATATTTTATATTATATAAACGAACTATTCATAATTTACTACTAGTGTAATTTTTGCACGATGTTTGTTAGGAATTTATGGAAGATGGTATGAAGTACCTAACTGTAACTACTATTTGAAGTTGCAGGCCTACGTGAAAATCGCAGAATTAGGCTGGGTTTATAAACTACGCAAGGACGCAAGAACGCAAGACGCAAACAATTGAACATACAAAATCAATGAATACCCGTTTATAAATTATGTAAGAAACGCAAGTACGCAAGACTGTAACGCAAGAGTTCATCAACTTTCAACTTCTTGCTTTTCACCGCCTTCTATGTTGATAGTTTGTTTGATGAAAACGTTTGAAACTAGTCTCTAGAAGGCTGTGATTCCGCCATTTCGTTACATTTTTTTTTTGTGTGTTTGTTAAGAATGCGTCTTAAAATACACGGTGCTAGTATTTATTTGGTTTCTATTTAAAAATACCGAAACAACAGAATATCTAGAAAACAAAGATGAGCGACAAAACATATTCGTAAAGGAAAAACACAAAGAGAAATTTTCTGTTGCCTCTCCGAAATTTTGAATGGCAGTGTTGGTTACTTCGTGTTGCTTGCGATGTTTATAAACGACTGAAATATTTGTTGCGTTGCGTTTCTAGCGTCCTTGCGTTGTTGCGTAGTTTATAAACCCAGCCTTAAACATGAATTTTTGTAAGTAGGCTTTGAAGGCGCTGTAACTAAAGCTGAATATTGCCTTACAGTATTTCATAACTCAAAACAATCCAGTTTGGTACTGGACTATTTCATGCCACATGAAATAAACAAAACTACTTGTGATTTATATCAAACTTTGTGAACCTATTTATATTTGTAACCGTGCTTACAGGTTGTTTAAAGATGCAAGTGTGAATTTTTAATTATAAAAGAATGATGGATTTTTAAAGTATCAAGTGAACAGGAAATTGTTCAAAGTATAACTTGGCAAATTATAGTTTTTACATATTTAGATCTTGATAACTAGGCTACTTTAAAAACAAACGTTACAAATATTATATTTGTTATTATGTGTACAGTTTATAAGACACAGGGATTGGTATGATATGATTTGGCACAAAAATTGCAGTGTGCAGTTTAAGCAAAAATGTGACATTCTGGAATAGTTTTACTGATGGTCATTTTGAAAAGTTGGCAGGTATGCTTTTAGAATATGACTTGCTGATAATGATGTTTGTTTTTCCAGGTGACCACAAACCTCACTCAGAGTTATGATACTACACTGGCTGTGATACAGTTTCCTACAAGTGAAATGTAACTTAATGGTGCTGCAGGTGTGAACTTGACGGACCATCGAACATTTCATGATGCAGTTCAGGCACTGTGCACTTTGATTTTTGTTGTGTGTCGTAGCAGCGTTTTGAGTTTTTCAAGGAGGCACAGTCCCTGGTATACCTGTGATTGACACGAGAGACTGGAAGCACTCGTATCGCGTGTTCAAGAAGTGTGCGTACTCCCTCATGCACACTTCAACCTGCTTGTAATTGTCTGAGCTGAGCTGTGCTCTGTGTGAAATATGGTTGTGCAACAATCATTTCTTTTATTACCGTACTGCAAAATGTGCAACGCAACTGATGACAGTTCTGTGTCACAAGACAGTACTTGCTGCTTCACCAGCAGGCCATCAGTGACAAGCAAAACATTTTAACTGTGGATAATTGTTCAGTTGTTTGTAATACAGTGTAGTGTGGCATAGTAAAAATTTAATCTTAGTTGTTCATTGGTTTATATGATGTATTAAAATCAAAATTTTGTTTTTTAACTTTGCATTATATATGTTAATGCAACTGTGTTCAGTTCTGTTGATGTGTAAGATATTGTAGCATATTGTACGATGTACTTAGTTGAATTGTAATATAAACAGTGACTAGATACTGACTTGACTTCACGATTGACTGTTCATTGGCGGTTTACTGACACAGTAATAACCTTTGTTAGACTGGTACATACATATATTATTACACACTTCCTTGTTGCCTCAGCTCTCTATGGTAGGTGTCAAGACAATTTCTCTGCTACAGCCATTTGAATACTACGTACTTTGCCATCAAAATAATTGATGTACAGTATTTTCAATTCTCTAGATGTGTCAGATTGTACAGAATGTAACAGCATACTTTTTAGTGGTTGCTGGTTTTCACTTTATGTTGTTATAATAGGAAATATTTGTGGTAATTGAAAAAAATGAGATCAGAAAGAGAGAAAATACATTTCTTCACATGTCACATGATTGTCGCTCTTTCTACTACGTCACAGTCATGTTGGAACTGCCGTACAGTGCTTACTAATGCCGGAGATGTGTAGGCATGGAGGGCTTAATACCACAATCTGCACATCACTGACATTGCAAAACTTAGGATTTTCGAAACAAGCGTACATATATTACAAGCCCTGGTTGTTAATTTCCTAACTGCATGCCGATCCAAGTTTGATTCCCGTCCAAGTCAACGTAGATTTTGGCATATAGACATTGTGCAGTAGGATGCAAGTGTTAAGTGGGTTTTCTTGATGATCTCTAATTTTCCCTGCTATTTCATTCTAGTTCTGCTCCATGGTTACCTCATATCACCTACCACAAGTGCTGAAAAGCTCCTTGTTAAACACTTACTAACTTGTCTAACTACAGTTTCTTTTATTCGGTTTATCGCCGGTCACAAATGTGCTGTTTTCCTACCTGCGGTACCACACATACACACATAGCTTACAACCCCCTCCCAACACCCTAGCAGTTATAAAAGAAACATTTTATTGTTTTGTTAAATGTCTAAAATGGGCTTCATTCTTCGTTATAAATGTAAGTTTTTTCTGTGGAAGCAATTATTCTTCTGTTTAAGTTCTAAAGTGAGCTACAATATGTACTTTCTGAGCATACAATAAAATCCTGTTGTTACGACCCCCTTTATTACAACCATCCTATTTTTACAAACCTTTTTTTAAAACGGTAAAAAATTTGGGTCGGAAAAAGTTAGAAATAGTTGGAAATTTGAGAAAAACCTGCTCAAATGTATATGCATTTATTATTTTTTTGTTGGTCATTTGTGTTGTTCATTTGTTTTGTTTTTTTCTTGACAAGTGCTGTACTGAAAGAAATGCACAGCTAAAAATAGATACTATCCCTCCTGACTGTCTACACCAGCCAGTGCCAGTTCACCCTCCCTCTCGTTGCCAGACTGCCAGATTGTTTGTGTGTGCGCGTGTATCGACTGTCATGCCTTGTCTAGCTTATGTCGCAGCCATTCCCTCCCCCTTCCCCCACATAAATGTTAGTCACGTGCAACTTGCAGCCTGTTTGGCTGCAAAGCGGAGCCACATGCTTGTCTTTCCCCCTCTCATTCTATCCCAGCCATCACCTTTGTTTCCATGTCTGATGAGGGCCCAGAGGGTTGAGAGGGTAAAGAGACTACAGGGTTCTTTATATTACATTACATCGCTGCAATAAAAAAGAATGTCATGGCAGTCTGCCCGTAAGAGAAGCAAAAAAGTAGAACAATCCAGTGTTATCCTATTTTTTTTTCGTATATTTCCAACATCAGGTTGTGTGCATTGTAATTGAGCTGTGACAGTACCTATACTTGCCCTTGACAACTTCCGTTGTGTTACTGATCACTCGGCACATGACACATGACTGTGCAGGTTGCTGCTGTGTAAGAACAGCCTAAGTCACAAATAGAACTTTCTAAATACTAACATACCATGGAAGAAATGTTTTAGTAACATTTTTTAATGTAAACATTTGTTGAAAATACTGGCTAATGTAAGACGCCACCGATTCTTTAAGACGCTTGCCTACGGGACTAGCTACGAAGGAAAGAGCCAGCGATAAGGGGAGAGGGAGGAATGTGAGAACACATTATAACTGGTTACAGAAAGATGGTTGGAGGGGTGGAGGAGAGCCATTGAGGTGAGTCACCCTTCTCAGCAGTCGCGCATCTGTGTGACACCCACCCCCCCCCCCGAGACTGGTGTTTGCCTGCCGCTTGTAGCTTCTCTCAAAGATAACATGAGTTTCACTTTGCTAGGCCAGAAGCAACTTTGCCTTTTTTTGTTTATGTGACACTTCTCTATTAAGTTCTGTGTCGCCCTTTTCTTTCTAAATGAAATGATCACAGATTAAAAGACATCAGAGTTAACTTCTCACACTGCTTCTGCAACCACGAACATTTGTTTCTATCATAAACTGCGCAAGCTGCGTACATTGTATCTGACAGTTTGAACTGACTTGTGTAAGAAGCGTGTGAACTTACAGGCATCGTGACTTTTTTTCCCATGTAGTGTGTAAACACTAACGAGAAATACTTTTTTGGACAGGAACGTGGATGACAAACAAAAAATTAGGATTTTTGCTGTGGTAGTTAGAGTACAGCTGCATGACTGGGGAAGAGAGGGAGTAGAAAAAGAAATGGAAGAGGTGTAATGATGAAAGAGGAGGCAGTGAGAAACATTTCCTTCCTCCCCCCCCCTTTTTTAGCTCTCCACCCGCCCAACCAACACACCTAAAACAACGCTTGCAGCGTGGCAGCCACTACTGGCATTTCAACAATGTCAACGACTTGCGAGGTGTGTGTAATAAAACTTCAAATAAAATATTAAATCAAAATTTGAATAATAAATTGTATGATTTTCCCACAATAAGTCAATGAAAATGGTCCCATCGCACTGTGTTTATGCCAATTTTTGTGATGAGATACTGAAGATGACTTTCTAGAGTATCATATTTTATGGCAACTTCTGACTATTGTCATAGTTTGTATTTAATTTAAAACTTTGTATTTTTTACACCTGAGATAATTGATTGTAAACTTTTTGTGAAAAACAGCAAGTATTGACGTAAGGGCATTGGGTGGGTAAAAATCAGCCCAAAATGTGTGTGTTCCTCTACTACAACCCTCTCGTTTTTACTACCTTTTTTCCGGAAACCATGAGGGGTCGTAACAACAGGATTCGGATGTATTTTACCTGTAATTTATTGATGAAAATTGAACGAAATGTTCAATGACTATAAAAACAGTGTATTGACTAGAGTTATTCCTTTCACGTACATTGAGTCTTTCATAAACCCTTCTGTAAAGTCATTAATCTCTCACAAAGTGTATGTATTACTACTGCCTTTTCTGATGACTTTTGAATGTAATGGCATAGTATATTAATACATTGTGCTTATTACTTTCACGGAAATGTTTATAATAAGTGGCAGAAAGTTAGACAGTAACTGAGCCGTAATAAAAGCTCTTTTTGCTGTGAACAGACTATGAAGAAACCTGAGGATCAGTTTCATGGAGCACTTTTGGTGCAGTTTTCTAATTTAAGAAAGTCTTGTGCAGTTAACAAGTAGTGTTAGACATTTTCATAGGTGTATTCAGCAGCAGTGAAATATCATTATAATGTACTTTAGTTAGAAGTACTTTTCAGTTTTCGTTAAAAGTATGGTATGTCTGTTCAAACACCAATGAAGGGTTATTCATTTAATTACTGTTCAGTACAAAGTATTTGCTATACTGACACAAACAATTTCAAGCTCCTGTTATGTAGATACTGTGTAATGAAATTTCTATTCAGTGGTTTGGAAGAAAATTTCTCATTTTTATAGTCGTATTCTCTTTTGTATGGACCCAACTGAGGTTGTGAAATGTAAACAATGCTACAGCAGCACTTATGTACTTGTCATGCTGTCAGAATGGCAACACTGCATTACTGAAATGTGTAATATCAAGCACAGGACAGGGCTGGCTGGTTTGCATGTGATGTATCAGCAAATGTCTACTTGTTCATGCCTGTTACATGTGAATTGAACCAGCTTCCATTCCAGCTTATGTAGTTTGTGTTGTTTGAACCTTATCCCATTAGTAGCATAGTCAGTATTGCAAACACACCTTTCAGTACGGTTTTCATCCTGAAGATGCCAAGTTACAGTAATGAAATCATGTTAACTAATCACTCTTTAAGTCTTGTAGCAATGCTTGTTCTACCAGTTGTCAATTATTGGAATCAAAATATTCAATACTGTACTTTAACGAACATTAGTTCCAGAATTGTAGTACCTATGCTCTTCCTTCATATGTACTAAACATAAAATCAGGTTTACTTGTTTTTGGTGCTGTTATTAATTGGTCTGTCTTAAGGAATTGTAAAATTTAATTTTTTGCGGTAAGGTGTGTTAGCGAATTCAAAAGTTTCCTGCATTGTGCACATGTGGGTGAGAATTTGCAAGAACTTGGGAATGGTAAATTATGGTTAGTATATTTTTATTTATTTGGCCTCTTTACGTGCCCTTGAACAGGCCAAGGTCTTTGGTAGGGTGTATGGTGGGGAATGGGGTAGGAGTTTGCAAGGGCCTGTTTGAGGAACCATCCCAGCATTCACTTGGAGTGATTTCGATAAACCGTGGAGCCGGGAATTGTTCCCAGGTCTTTCAGATTGTGAGATGAGTGTTTTTACTTCTGCTCTGCCACACTCAATGTTGCATAGTGCTCCTGCTTGCGTAGACCTTGTAGATTCTGGGAACAACTTAATAAAATAGCTAACTTTGTACGTTAGCGTGTCTGCGCTTTGTCAACACATCCTGGTCACAGCACCAGAAAAATGTAGCGTGTCGGTACTTTACACCAACTTGCTTACTACTGGCCAATAGTGATTGTATAGTGATCAGTTGATATTCTGCTGTACTGTAACTAAATAACTCAACATGCCGTCTTGTCGTGACTGGTTTAATTAGAAATCTTTAATTTAGGTGTACGTACAGAACCAAACAGTTTTGCTAGCACAAGATGTTAATTATTACTGATTTCACATAACGCCAAAACTTTAAACTGACGCTCTTGGGAGAGAACAGCTCTGATCTAATTGCCGAAAACTCAAATTAAAGTTTACATACTTTAAGTCACACAACACCAACTCTCAGCTACAAAACAAATTATAAAAAGAAAGGTAGACAAAAATTATTTTCAACAAGTTCCCGTGGCCGTTCCGCCACCTCTATCACGCTCACAAGACATTCCGGCCCGCACAACCATCTCTTTCCGAGCTTGAGCACCAAGTAAGTGTGTAGTGGCCAACCCCCGCGACGCTTGCACTCTCCCTGCAGCGCCTCTGGCGGCCAGCAAGCGCACCACGGTAAAAAGGTAACAGGACTACATTAAATATAATGAAAGATTACAATCTTTATACTTTTAAACAACCTCTCAGATGAAAATATTGCTTTGGAACACATAATTACACTTTTAAATTACAATAACATAATCTTAAATAATTTCAAACGGCATATATTTTGATTGGCCCATCCCGGCCCACGCAACACGTATCACTATCTCTCTGGTGCACTCGACGAGCGGCCACGTACGTGCGCTCCAGTGAAAAGTAAAAGTATAAAATACTGTTGAAATCTGTATTGAGCTATTCCAGGAACTGGGTAGGCACACCTGTGCAGATACACTAAACTTGCCAACAATACACCCAGCCTGAATTTAAAGTACACTCATTACTTAAATGATTTAAATTGCTACAAATGATTATCTTAAACTAAAACTAAAATACAAAGTAACCTCAGCCTAAACAAACCAAATTAAATAGAAAATTGAATAATTTCAATACTGGTACAGATAAAAGGCCAAACATTGCCTTACCATACTCCTTAATAGTACCTGAAAATAATAAAATAGATAATAGCAAATTCAATAAATTACACAACAGGAAATAAACGAATTAAAAACAAAATAATATTAATATAGGAAATAAATACTGTAAGTCCTAAGTGGTGGGTGGACCGCCTCACATTATATTTCCGTACCTTTTCTATGAAGAGAAAGTGAACAACTGATCTTCAGTGATGCCATTAGATTTCTGTAGATGTTTTCCAGTAGTTTTTTACCGGACAGCATTGTGGGTAGAGTGCTGTTCCCAAGTCCACCTAGTTAGTAATAAGTAACTGTTCCTTTATTTAAATGCAAATCTTTAAGCATGGGATGATAGTCACTTGTTTTATTCTTACCAATTGTGAAGTGTTCAGGCACTTCTCTCTACAATATTTTTAATTTCTATGTAATTTTTTGTTATTTAAATCTTTAAAAACAGGTTGTATGCCTTGTTCAGTATTGGTTCATCAGATGTTCGGGATGATACAACAGGATTCAATAACTTAGTAATTGGGGACATTAGTAATTTAAATTCATCTTTCAAAATTTAAATATAAATTACAGTCGGGAATTTTAAAGTAGAGTCTTTGTGTATATTGCTGGCTTGTTTGGTTTCAAACTGACCACAGTAGAATTTGAATTAATTTAGTTGAGATAAGTTTTTTTTTGTATTTTTCCTCATTTTTGAGTTTTGGCAATTTTAGTAGTTATAACATTTTTCCTGGTGAAGTGAGTAACTTCTTGTGTTGCAAGCTTCTCCAGGTTGTAGGATTTCTGGCGCCGACGTTGTTGTTGATCACTTGCTTCATGGAATTTCTCCATGACGTAGGTTGTTGACACACGTTAGTCAGGTTTCAGGGGGTTGCCTAGGTTATAGATTATTGCGCCGCAAAAGTAGTTCCACTGATGTGCACCGTTTGTCCCCAGCTAATGTATTTGTGTTAATAGTCTTTATTATTTTGATGTAAAACCTATAGATTCAATTGTTGAAACTTTTTGCTGTATGTTTGGAGTGTGTATTTTGTTAGTTCTGATTAGTTGGGATCATGTTGTACTTCTCCACCGAGGTGTGCTTTTTGCTACCATGTCCATTGCCATGGTTAGTCAGTGGTGCAGTTGTCTGGCGGCAAGTGTGCCGGTCGGGTGCGAGCACCAGGACGAGCGGAGGAAAGAGTGTTGAGTACGGAGAGAGAGAGAGAAGACAACGGTCGTGTCGCGGGCGCTGTGAAGAACTAGAGCTGGCAGAAGAAGCCTAGATGGCTTAACCGTGCAGGAAAGGCACTGACTTAGTTTTTTTTATATACATCCGTCTTATTTGTGTATTCTTTTGAACTGTGATCAGGTGTTGAGAAGCTGAAAGTATGTAACTATGTAACATGTCTTTGGGTTCTCTTTGCTCGTTACAGTATTGAAAATCAGACACTCGGGGAGTCAGCTTTGAAACAAAAACGAACATGGTGGTAGCATAACCTCGACATAACTGTTGTATATTACTGGAATTGAATTCTAGATCCTTTGGTGCACTAGCAGTGTGAAATTTATGTCAATCAAGTGTTGTAACTATTATCTGATTAACTGTGAAATAAAACAGTATGATCGTAACTACTTTCTTTCAATAAACATAACCTCAAACTTTCTGCCTACGTGCTGACAAGTACATAAATAAACACTAGCAATAAACATAAACAAACAACAACTGAGTGGCAAGAGACATCGCACCCTGTTACACGGTGATCTAAATGAGACTTTCATGAAGGTTAGCTTGGACATGTTGCATGATTTGCTAGTACACCAGAGGTAGTCGTGTTCTTATTGAATGCCACCTTAACTATGTACATTACCTACTGTATTCATGTTATTATAAGGAGATATGGAATACAAGCAGACCCAGTGGCTGTGTAAATCCATGTGTACATTTGTGACACGGCACCATTTGACGCGTTGGAAGCAGCAATGGTGAAAGATTGAGGCTGGTGGGCGCGCTGCTGCACGGCACGCGAATTCTCCACAGTGACAGCGGCAGCAATCACTTGTCAGCGGTTGTCGAGTGCTTGCAGTATTGTGGAGCTATCTGGCAGAGCAGTGAATCATTATTTCAGTCTTGGCTCTTTACACCGCCATACTCCCCGCTGCGAGTGCCTAATGCTCGCTTATTGGACCTAGTAAGTGAGACAAGGATCTAGGTGCACATGGGCTTGGTGCTACTCGGCATGGACATGCGCTACGCTATGCAAGCTCTGCACGTCCCAGTGAGCTGGTAGCCACCTGTTTCCTTGGCCGACTGTAATGCTGGCGTTGCGTATTTATTGTTTACCGGCTACAATCTGATGTTGAAGGGTTTCACACTTATTTTTACATTATTGTAAATCCTTTCAGCAGTCTGTAATTTACGATAAACCCAACTTTTCTAGGCCTTATTTGTCCAAAAACCTTGATTTTCGTGTATGACCCACACCCAGAATTTTCAATTTTGTTTTTGGGGAAAAAAAATGTGCAGATGGTTTATAGGCAAATACAGTATGTGCTGTCTATTTTATCCATTTGTTTTGAACAAATTTGGTCGGAACTGAGTCAAATTGTCTGTCCTTATTCTAAGCTGAGATACGATTTTCGAAGATCCTAATTAATAAAAAAAATTGTCTTGCAATGCAGTAAATATGGTATTTATTTTATTTTGCAATGTAAATTTGCAAATTTGTAATTATTCTTGAGGACATTCATGTGGCAAAAATTCATGATTTTACATTTGCGCAGCTTTATAGACATTACTGTACTTGTGACTTTATAAACATTACTGTACTTGTGACTGCATTTTCCACTTCTAAAATTTTTAAAGCTCAGTTTTCTTGAAGTGACGTGACAGTCAAAATTTGCAAGTTACGGGAACGTGGTAATAACAAAAACCAAGTGGCTTACTCAGATGAAATAATTTACACGGAAATTAGATCATGTGGGCCATATGCTAAAATGTTTCAAAAGCACACAATGAGTTTCCTTTTTACTTTTTAAAATGATCTGAAAATGATTTAAGGCAATTTCTTTTTAAAATACAAAAGGTTTGTTGTGCGTTTTTAAATATTTTAGCATTTTGCTAATAATGTCTAATTTCAGTGTAAGTTATTTAATTTGAGTAAGAAACTTGGTTTTTTAACTCCCAATGCAAAAGAGGAGTGTTATAAGTTTGGTGTCTGTCTGTGGCATCGTAGCTCATAAACGAACAAATTGATTTTAATACAGTTTTTTTTTTTGTTTGAAAGCTGACATGATTGAGATGGTTCTTAGCTATGATTTATGAACATCTGTTCAGGCGTTTGATGATCGTCAGCTCTTTCCTAGTTGAAGAAGGGATGGAGCAACTTCTATTGGTCTGATCGATCGTAAATGTAGTATCCTGTGACTTCAATGATATTACATTAACACAGTCACCTCGACCTGATGCTGCAGCATCATCTGGATTGAGCAGGATTCACAACTCCTCATCAATTTACAGTGGGGAGTTTTTTTAATTTTTTATTAAAATTCTATGTACTTGTGTCATTGCCATGTTCCTGTATCTTGCAAATTTTGACTTACTTTGTCATGTCACTATGGGAAAGTTATGAGAGTTAAACAAATTTTACAAATGGAAAATGTCACAAGGGACGTCTATAAAACGAGTACTGTGTCGTGTAGATATAAATGTATGCGTTATTGCCAAGTGACACCCTTAAGCTTGTGCAACACACACAGGTTTGTAGCATACTGTACTTTATTAATACTTCCTTGACTTGTGTGAAATGACTGTAGTTAAGTTACGGAAATTAATTTTATTTCTTGGTTAGTGTATTGGTTAGCTTTTTAATTATGTTACATAATGTGGCTTGACTATCAAAACAAATTACATTGGCCAAATCAAATTAATTCATAGTAAAGTGAGGATAAAAGCATGTGGAATGTGCAAAACAACTTACTTTAATGCTTTTCACAGATTGTTATCAACCAGAGTTTTATTGGTATGTTATGTCTAAAATTTAGTCCAATCTAAAATTTTAGGTTGTGTGTGCGGTTTTGTGTGTTTGTTGATGAAGTCAACATTGTAATTTTCCCCCTTGTATTTTCACATTGGCCTTCTGGAAAGTGATGTATAGAGGTTTTACTGTGGAATGATATGTAACACAAGTTCCTAGAGATAATTTGTGATGAATAACATTCTTTAAGTGTTTTTATTTCTTCAGTACATATTTTGAGTGCTGTTTTTAGGTTTTGGCTCCATTGTTTTGGTATTGCCTAGTGTTTATATTTTTTGGGTACTATTTTGCATGTATCATCTGCAAACACCAGCCTACCCTTCTCTCAAGTAATATTAACCCGAAGTTGATAGAGTTTTTGGGTAAGCTCAGTTCACTTTTCTAACACTAGTATACTTCAGTTGGACCACCAATTAAGTGACTGGCAAGTAAGCATGGCAATTACATGTTGGACTCTCATTCGTGGGGACTCAGGAACATTACCAGCTTCCGCCACCCTAATTCTGGTTTCCCATGGCTTCCCTGTATTGCTACAGGCGAAAGGCCATGGCTGATTCCTCTCATAGTTCTCCTTTTGTAAAGTTGTGTATAACCATATTGTTAAGCTAATCCAGTGATTCCTACTAAATTTTAAACATCCTCAGGTGAGTGGATTACGTTCTAAAATACCACATACTTGCTATCCAAGTGCTCTGTCCATTTGGGGGAAAAAAGGCAAGTTTGTGTCGTAGGATGTGTTGCCTGCTGCTTGTGTAGCGTCACAGAATAAATAATGCTATCAGAAGCAACATAGGGGAGTTTTTTCATTGTTGTTATCATACTAGCAGAAATATACATAATGCCACGCAAAACAGAGTCATTGGTTTATATAAGCACTTGTAGTGCTTGGGACACTGTAATTACTTAATGTATTAATAATTGAATATTTAGTAATGGCGAACATGAGGATTCAAGGCTCAACATGAGAGAATAACTAACTCTCATAGGCTACATGGAGCTTTTTAGCTGTTGTTTTATAGTACTGGCTCTTGTGGATAAGGGGAGGGGGGGGAAGGGAGTAGAATACAGGCATGTAAACTAAGCCATGTCAAATTTAAGGCATTGGGTTGAAGCCACCACTTATACAGTACGTATATAAAGAAATATTGTAATGGTAAATGTGGCATTATTTACTTTTCAATTTCCTCACAAATTATGAAACTTGTGTGTAACCAAGCATCTACGAACTCCGACACCACAACAATCTAAAGAGGAAACGAGTTCAATAAAAACCTTGTAATGCCACGTTTGTTACTACTTAGGCCTATTTATTCTGTGTTTTTCAATACCATATTTATCTGAATATAAGCTACGTTTTATTCAAGTTTTTACTTCCTAAAAACTGGAGGTTGTCTTATTTTCAAGATATATGCCTACAATTATGTGTTTCAATTACAAATGCATTTGTTGGGCATTTCACACATGTGTTTGTGTAATAAAATTTAAAAAATCAAATGAGAGATGAAAATTTTGTATTTAAATGTAGGTAACAAGTATAATTTGGTGTTCATTCCAGTACTTATTGTGTATGTATTTGTTTTTCGATTATGTAAATAATATTTTCATAAAATAGACTTTGCTTGATGATTTTGTGAAACATGTTTGAGCTGAATAAAGTAAAATTTTTGTTTCTGTAGTAATTAATAACATTTTAGTGGCCTTTATTTTGTTGGAAATATAATTTTTCTCTAGACCAAAGAGAAAATGTAGGGGTGGTCTTGATTTCAATGTTGTCTTATTTTTGGGTGAATACAGTACTTTCTATTGCATGCTAGGCTGAAACAGTTATGGTAAAGCCAGAATTTTTGGAGAAATATTGGAGTTGGGTTAATGCACTTTGTCTATAGGTAGGTAAGTTATTAATTATGCTTTTGTGTTGCAAATTTGTTGAAAATAGGAATGAAAGTTGGTACAGTATTTGTAATAGTATACTACAGTATATTATTTATTTCCAGTAGTGGTCTGCCTTGTAAATGTAATTATTTATAAAGTGTTATTCCTGTTTTAGTATGTGAGGTGTCTACGTAGATAATAATTGTTATATTATAGTTGTAGTGAACAAACTGACTAACAAAACAAGAGCTCTCAACACAGAACTGTCCAGCGTTGAACATTGTGCAGATTTCATTTTATTAAATATCCTTGTGTGTTCCAGACTATTGTACATTTTCTTTTGTGTTTGTTTGTGTACGTTTGGACATATTGTGATCATAATTATTTAACAGAACATACAATGTTTTTAAATAATGTTTTTGTTCCTTCATGTACTCTATGAAATTGTGTAAATAGTTACTGTAAAATACTGTAGCGAGGTAGACTATAAAATACACTGTTATCAAAATTATTTTGCATTTGTTGTAAACATTTTTTTACCCTCCAAGCTACTGTCAAGTATTTTAATCAATTAAAGAAGTGTATGGCATACCTATATTTAATGTATTTAATGTTGTGTACGTATTCAGCAGAAAATTGCTTTGTAGGAAGGGCTTAAGCCCCTTGTCCAGTCTGTCAACTGCTCTTGGTGACAGTAAAATTAGAGATATTTTAGAAGTGGCTAATTATTTACCAGGAAGGCTATGCAACCTTCCCCCAGTTAAGCCCATGGTTGTGTGCAAGTATGCAGTGTTTAAGGACAATTGTATTAAAGGATGGAAATTTGGGGATTGCAATTTACCAAGTAAGTTTGCTCCTGTTTGTTTGAAGGAAGAGTGTTTAAGAAAAATAATATCTAGAAATAACTTTCTTCTGAGTTAAGCTTGAACTGGCGAATCAACTACACATACCCTAATAACATTTCAGGTGCTTACCAGGATACAGTATGTTAGCAAAGGGAGATAGTCTAAATATTTTATTTAAATATTTAATAAGGTTCACTTAACAACAATTTCCTATATAGTTTTTGACACAAGCAGGACAGAGGAAGAGAATTAGGGCAGAGGCTGGCAGGAGGTGTGGCTGGTAACCTCCATGAGCTCGTGCAGCGACGTGACTGTGTCGTGGAGCGACCCCAATATGTGGACATCCTGAAGTTTCTCTTGCAGCAGGTGCTGAAGATCCATGATTGGTTGTCCACAACTCTGGGCTTGCTCGTACTCACTGTGTAGGTACGAGACCTCCTCACATAGGTCCCTTAGCACTTGCTCCAGTCCCTCTCGGCTGTCGCTTGTTGCTTTACTTCTCGCAGACTTCAATTCTTGTTCTGATATTTCTTGGCTGTCTGTCGCGTTGTCTCTCGTGAACTTAAGCACTTGCCCTAGTCCTTGGCTGTCTGTCATCTTGCTTCTCGTGGGCTTGAGCACAGGCTCTAGTCCCTCTTGGCTGTAGCTATCCTCACTTCTCGAACATCTCAGCCATTGTTCTAGCTGCACCTGGCTGTCACGTGACGCATGGCATCTCGAGGGTCTCAGTCCTGTTGCGCTCTTCTGCCGGCTCAGCCCACGATCACTGGATGAGCTCGGCTTACTCGACTGTTTACACTCAATCTTGATGGATGTTGAAAAGTCTTGTTGAAGTGGAGGGATGCTGGTTCGAGTTGTGGTGTCTCCTGAAGGCACGTCTGTTCGTCTGTCATGAGTAATTGGATTTAAACATATATCCGTTGTTGAGTAGTTGTCATTAGTGATCTGTAAGCAATTGCTGTGTTTCCAATAATTATTTTGTGTTTTTGTAGTGGACTTAATGGAATTCTTTTTTGAAGGTTTCCTGCTCCGGTTTCCACTGCTAGATTGACAAGGTTTTGACTTGACTGCAGATTTTGCAGCAGATTTCAGTAAACTCTTGCATTCTTTCCAAGTCAGCGGTAGACTAGCAAGTTCATTCAAGTGCAACACATCTGACAGAGGATCGTGACACAGAGCTGTGCTGTATGAAGCGTGTGGAGGCAGGGTGGTTGTCGTGCTAATACTGGACACTTGTGGTAACAGTGGTACTTCTCGCTCAGTATACACTGCCCTGGCTGAGTTACTCGTCTGGCTATCATGTGTCACATGTAGTATGGAAGAGTTTACTTGTGTTTCACTTTGTAGGCTCTCTGAGCTAACTGTTATGAATTTAAGACATGATTGCTTCTGAGAATGCTGACTAGCCTCATCGTCAGACTCTGCAGATGATGGACATTCAGTAGGGGTGTCTTTCCCTCGCCACAGTTCTACGCAGCTTTCATGTTGATTTGCAGCACTATTTTCTTGGGTAGGGGTGTCTTTCCCTTGCCACAGTTCTGTGCAGCTTTCATTTCGACTTGGACTATTTTCTTGAACATCTTTAACAGAGCTGTTGTTTTGAGTGACTGGGGTTAGCCCGGTATCACAGTTGGCAACATTTCCAGAACTGCACTTACTAACGTACAACATTTTTAAGGATACAAGCTGCTGTTGCAAGTTAAGTACCTTTGACTCAAAAAATTTCAATTCCATCTCCACGGAATTAAGGTATTCACAATCATTATTTTTTATATTGTCTTTTTGTGTACACAAATTGTATCCTTGCATTGCACTATGTTGGTTGTCACATGATTGTATCATGACTGTACTTTATAGACTTGGTGCAGACACAGACTTAACTTTCTGAACAATTAAAATTGTTAGAAATGTTTAATGTAATGTTATTGTCAATTCAGTTGTCAGTTCCATAGACAAATCATTTTCTTACACACTTCAACATAATAAAGGTTGTGTGTCAGAATGCAAAGACAAATTACAGTAAATAGCATTACCATATAATATGCATGGCTTGGACACACTATGTAACTGAACCTGTGTTGTATCTTTGCCGGCAGCCGTAAAGCACTAGCACAGAATAAATGAGTAGTAACAGAAGTGACAAGAAATGTTTTTTCATTGTTATAGTATCAGCTCTCGGGGCGTACAGGAATGTAAACACCACCACATGGATTAGAGAAATTAGTTTGTCATGGAGGTATTAGTCTATGGAGTGGAAGCCTTTGAGCAAATTTGAAGCCAGCCAACAGACGACGTTTAAAGACAAGGATAGAGCTAGTGGTGGCAAAAACATGTAAACATAGCATTGAGCTGAATGAAAATGTTCTAGTTTTTTGTTAACTACACATTATGGTGAAAGTTTGTGCAGCTCTTGGCCTTACAAACAGATTCGATCGTTGCGGAGGATTATCTTTGCACAGGTAAGAAACTTTTATTTAAATTCATCAAGTTTATAATGTACATACATACACACAGCGAGAGCTAATCAGTTTTTTTATATTTCTGAAACAATTGTAAACTGTTGTGTACGATTCAAATAGAGAATTTGCGCGAATTTTTGAAAAAAAAAATTACGTAATTACATTGCTTTCTGCTATTGTTTTGCCACCCAAAATATGGTGACATAATGAAGTTTTTGACCATTGTTATTGTACCAGCTCTCGGAGCATACGTGAAAGTAAACAAAGCCATATGGAATTTGAGACATTTGTTCAAACAAACTTTTATATTTCAAGCAATGAAGTAAATATTTTTGTGTTTTATTTACATATTTATAAATAGAAAATGCGATGTTACTTACGTGTCAATTTCCTCCCAGATAATAAAATATGTCCTACTAAACTGCAGTCTAACCAAACTTCTTCGAACTCCGACACCATGACAATCCAAAGAGAAAACGAGTAGGATAAAAATAACGTATTGTCGCTTCTGTTACTACTTATGTATTCTGTGGCTCTAGTGTATGTACTAATATCCAGTGACGCTAATTTTTTTTCTTTAATTTTAGTGCTTTACTTTAAAAAATTGTGCTTGCTGGTAATTGCATACCGTGTGTTTGAATGTGATCTGTATATGGTGATAATTGTTTGTGTGCAAGCAGTTTAACTTGAGTACATATATATTATGGTTTATGATACTTAATTTAAGAAAATAACGGGTTGTATTGTCAAGAGCTGTGTCCCGGAATGCAGCGATACAAGATCGACACAACATAGCTTTCAAATTTTAGAAGACAGTGTATAATTTTTGTAATTGCCATAATCCACATTTATAAACTGGAAAGTATGCATCCATTAGATGTTTACAAGACATATTACGTATGGGGCAGACAATTTTTGCTTATGTGCATTGTGCCAGCAGGCTTGAAGAGGCTAAAACATTAGGTACTTTGTTGCAACAGTGGATTTTCCAGGTAAGATATTACTGGTTTTAATTTTTTTAGATATGTTTAAGGGTTTAAATGTGAATATTTTATGTAATTTTGTCGCTAGTACAGTAGATCCTATTATGTATAAAGTAGTGTTATGTGTTTGAAAATTTGCCGGTTCAAGTAAGAGTACAGTACTGTATCTGTTTAGAGGTTAGGTAAGAACAATTTGTTGGCATTGTGAAAAATCTAACGCAAAACATTATTTAACTTTATAGAAGCTGGGTGGTGTTTTTCAGAGCACGGATTAATGTTATTTTTCTCTTTTAACCTAAAATACGGAAAACCTGAAACAAAAACAATCTCCATGTCCTAGAAAAGAGCACTCAGCTTCCAATTCGCATGCGACTGAAAAATGGAACATAACGCCCTGAGGTTTCTGCTAATCATTGGCCGAAAATATTCTGTTAGTTTCCATTCATTTTCTTAATTCTTGTTTTCCTGGCTCATTACTGATGGCATTTGTATAAACAATATTTTTTGGGTATTGAATTGTAAAATTTAATCAATTTTACTTGTAACGCTAATATCTTCCAGGTCACAATATTTCATATTGTAAATTTGTCTTTTCCAATATCTTTATAGAAAATTCTACTAAAAAAGATCCAATGGATGCAATAAACTAAACTAAATATGTATTTTTCAATGTGAAGTAGGTCCTATAAATGCATGCAGTTCATAATGCTGGAGTAAAAGACGTAATGTTATGTGGAACTTGCTCCCTAAAATAAATAACTGAGAAATATGTGAAATATTTTACGTGATTGTCAGTAATTTTTTGGAACATTGAGTGTGGCATGTAGGCAGGGTACAGTACTGTGAAATAGTTTGTTGTGTTTTCAGATGTTCCTTCAAATAGTGATACTGTAATGTCCATTGCTGATGGAAATTGTATCAGCATTGTGGAAAATGTACACAACTTGACAAAAGTCTTGTGCAGGAGCCTGTACAGTCAGTTCCATGACATTACATCCCAAACCTTGTGGCTGTTATGGGGTTTTAAGTGTGTTTTCACAGTAAATAGTGATTAAAAATAAGTTAATAAGCATCTTTATTTAGTTACCGTCAGTTTATTTTTCACAAATAGTGATTAAAATAAGTTAATAAGCATCTTTATTTAGTTACAGTCAGTTTATTTGTGTTTTGAAGATGTATCTATTGATTATGTTTGTTGTTGGCAACATAAATAACCAGGTGTGGTGTTAGATGTGTGGGAGTAGTGGGGATGTAATGTATCTTAATGCATTATGTGATATGATATGTTCACAGTTTCTAAAGCTATTTTAAAAATGTCATTTTAAGTAGCCATAAAAAGAGAGAATAATTTTACGTTGAATAGCAATATGTACCAGAAACCTAGGTACCGGTAATTTTATTGTGTGTGCATTGGTTATGTCCAAAGTTAATTGAGAGTTGAAATATTCTGGAACCCCTGTTAAATGCACACAAATACACTTATATGTACATGTATTTATATGCTTGCGTATATAAATATGTATTTATAAGTGTATATGTTACTGTACAAATGTTTAAAAATAGTCGCAAAAAATTTTAGGTAGCTCAATGGTATTTGGTACACTTTTGCATTGGAGCTTGGTGTTTTAGTTTTGTAGACGGCCACCCAGCGCTGCTAACAGTGTATTAGCAGCTGTGCAGAGAGTGCCCTTCCTATACACTACCTACCTTCTCTTTTCTATGATAACAAGAAAGCAATTAATAACAAAGCAAGAATTTTTACAAAAGTGAAGCCAATTAATGAAATATGTATATATTATATATAAGGTTGTCTTAAATGTTTCTTGCTGCCCTACATAATATTGTCCATGTGTCATACAAGTGCAACACTGAATGATCTATTATTTGTATGAACCAGCTCACGTTACCTGCCTGCCAGATCATTTTGGGAGCCTGCTGCCTATAGTATGCCGTGGTAGTCATTGAAACAGCTGTTAACAAACAATAATCACATAACACTGTTGGCTTATTGCCCAATTCAAGGATTCCAAGCATCTTTACTCTATGGTGCCCCTAACATGCTACATTTTATATGCAATGCTGTTAAGACATTTGCATAGGTACTGAAATGAACAGTGCTGATTAGCCAGGAAAACTTCTTCAAAGGCCTAAAATACACATGCACATATAAGCAAGGAGTGAAATTATGTAAGTTATTAAGAATTAGTGGACGTGGCGTGTGAGCCATGCTGTAGCGTAGTATGTAAAGTATTTTTTTGTATAACTATTGTTAGAAATGTTTCCAATGTTTATCTACGAAAAGAAAGACACACTTCGTAATGTTCCCCTATCGTTTTAAAAATGCCGTCTGCTAACTAACATGATTACCAAGCTCTTCAAAAGTTCTAAAAATGTCTTCACGTTGCTGTAGCTGAGAAAAAATCAATCGTAATCATAAAATAAATTCATAGAAACCTGCATTGGGCTTTACCACATACTTTCCACACGTAAAATAACAAGGTCATGACGTGAAGTCCCATTGTAAAACACATTCTACAAAAACACTGCACGCTAGTTTAGTCCTCCGCACCTAGAGGCAATGAGGTGTTTGACGGCCGTGTTATATTTGACTTATCGCCTTCCAGTTTCCCTGCCTCAAATGTACAAAAAAACTGTCCTCCACTAACTCGTAATCTGAAGACTTCTTACCGTTACACTCGTGTACATGGAAAATGGTAAAAATTTTTGTTATTTTATCAAATCTCATTACCTTCTGGCTTTACAAATGGAAACAAATGTGCTGAAACATCTTGCCTTGTATTCATGATTTAAGTGTAAATATACACGCAAATTGAAAAGCTTATTTCAACAATATGCTTGTTTGTTCTCATAGGCATGACATTCCTGGCTGAGATTGATGTTTGCTAGTAAATGTATGTTAGTATCTCCAACATTGTTTATGTTTGCATTTGAGTCATAAGTTGACATCATGTTTTACTGTCTGCTCAAAGATGCTGTTCAATATTGTTTGAGTCCGACCGCTCGGAAAACCGCGCCAAAAAGCACGACATTATCGGTAACTTGACGAACTACAGCCAAACAACAAGGGGGTCAAGCAAAATACATTGTTAGATAGGCGAGAGTCCAGACCTGTTCTTCTACGACTGTGGTTTTGACCAAATTCTTGTTAACAGTGTAATAACTTACCATGTAGATATGGATCAAGAGGTAGGTCCTAGTTCTGAACCCCAAGTTGTGCTTACAAGAGTGTTGAGTTCTATATGAAAATAGTTTTTATAACTAATTTCACCTTTACAATGTAATTGTTTTATAGTTTAATTGTAATGCAGGAGACAAGTAGGATTCTGGTATTAGTTGTTGTGTCAGAGTTAGGTGGATGTAACATATTGTGGGAAAATCTTGAAATATACTTGGAAAATATACATTTCATTCCTCCTTGTGGCATTGTATTTCACAAAAATCATGGGTTTTTGATTGTGCACTTAATTTGCCACTTCAGTAGGACTGGATATTAGAGATGGCACACAGAAACCTATGAAGAAGGCATTTCAACTGGCAGATAATGATGTAGTCGACTGTAACAAAACTGGAAACTGCGAGGTCTGTATAAATATATTCTATTTGCATGTTTATCCAAACTGTAGCTAGTAAAAAACATTTATTTTTTAATATGCCATGTTAGTAGTAGCAATGAAGTTATTTGAGCAAAACAAACTCATTAAAAATTATCCAGACCAGTCTCTGTAAAATTATGATTTAGTGATGCTTAATTCAAACAATTTTTCCTAATTACAAATAAACATTACAAAAATAAGTGCATAAGCATTTCAGTTGTAAACTACATGTTTTAAAACTAGGTCAGAGAATAAGATAGAATATTTTCCAGAATGCATGCCATGTTAGAATGATCATTTGCATTACAAAGCTTTTTACATAATCCTGGAAAAAATTTTAACATTTATACAAGTATACAAATTTTATTACAATGTAAAAATAATAGTTTGGTTACAGTCTCAGGAACTCTTAATTTTTTACAGTTTTCTTAGTAATTCTAATAAGCCTGCAAGATTTACTACAAATTAAATTGTTATTCAAAGAGATACAATTAAAAATAAATTACTATAAACATTCTGCAGGTTCAAAAAATGTCCGTAAGAGTCTCTCCCTCTTTGTTTAGTCGTTGTGTCACAAACACTTTACTGTTGTACTCAGTTTAGTCTCAGTGAAGTAGCTCGCTGCACACTTACTGTTCTGCCGCACACACTTGTACACCAGCTCACAAATGTTATTCGACTAGAGTATATCTATGTTGCAGTTTGTCGGTACTGTAGATATCTTCCTTCGCCCTTACAGCCACACAGACAGACCCCACGACAGCTGTGTTGCCACCCTAACACTTCTTTCTAGCACGTCAACTAAGCTGCTACTAGTCTACATCATACGGGTCTCATTAGTTACATATTGTACGTACATCTAAGTACATCAATCTGACCGAGTTTTAGTTATGCAGTACTTAACGATACTTGTGTCTACTGTATTCAAGTTGCACTATATAATGGAACAATGCCATAGGAAAATATATTTTGTAAGAATGTTTTTTTGAAAACAATATTCAGTTGGCTGTTAAATTTCCAGAACAGTTGAAAATATCAACAAAGCTGAGAATCATGAAATTTTATTTTTTCTCGGTTTGGTATGTTTAAAACAAAACATAAACAATGCCACATCACTATTTGATCAAATGTTTTTAGTATATGTATCACTTCATCTAGTTTCTCGAGAGCAGTTGCTGGACACTTAGACAAGAACCACTCTCTCATATCTTCGAGCTCAGCACACACCAAGTACGACCCTACGCTAACTTGCACAAATAGTAATACTATACTGCTCGACAGTGAAACAGGCAGTTGTCAAGTACCCTAATTGAGTTGTTAAAACAGAGTCATTCATCACATCACATCTTCTGTTTGTGTGCTCTCTCGCTGCCCTGGGATTACTTCCACCGTAGCTTTGACACAGAACTGTCTTGTCTGTGGTTCTGACTGGTCGGCTGTAGTGACACAGAAGAAAAATATTTTTATGTTCCAGATTGTTTTGTCATTTGTCTACATTTCTCTCATTGCTGTACTGCAACTAACTCTGCTGTGCACATATAATGCACCTACAACTGTAGATAAGAGTGGCGCGAATATTTAGTGGATGTACATAGGTATAGGCCCAACATGGTAGGAAGCCAAAAATCACAGTTTTCTGATTACTAGTCAATATTTTCTGTTTACTGCCTGCTGCAACTTACTGTATGCTCTGTTTGGTGTTGTTAAGATTGTGCTTGATTCACTGGTTTTGTTTGTGGTCTGGTAGGGCCAGAGCACTGTAAGGTGTGTCATTCCAAACTTGTAATTATAATTTCATATTTCAGACATTCACTAGTTTTATACAGGATGTTGCCAAATAATTTCCGAACAACGCAAACAAACTTTGACAGGTGATTCGTTGTTAAAAATTAAGTGTCATATATAATGTATGGCACATGTTTACAGCGAATGTCCACTGTCACCTGTGCACAGTATTGCCTATGTTCTAGGCTGTGTAATGCTATGCCGAATCCTTAAGTGCATTTTGAACCAAAACAATATGTCCTAGACTGTTGCAATAAGGGATAATTTTTGCTACCTGTTTGAATTTCCCTATGCTTAAAACTTTGTATGCAAGTATAGGGTAGCTACCCCAGTTATATTACCAGAGTTCCAACCTTTAAAATCATTGTGTTTCCGATATTTCGGGAAATTACCATTGGACAATCTTAAATACAAACGCTTATTTCTTCGTTAATATTAAGACAAGACACGAGGTGTACTTTACATTTTCAGCAAATTTTTTCACAATGAATCACCTGCCAATATTTGTCGGTTTTTGGAAACAACCTGAATAGCTGTCTATATGGCACAGTGAATAGCAACTAATTAGTCTGCCTGACTGCTTGGAAATACACTGGGACTACAACTGGGCCTGTATTTTGCTGCCTGTCACTTGTCCGCCACGACTTGAAGATGTGCCACAGAACAACAGTGAAAGGAGCACAACAGTGCGAGAGCTTGGATCGCAGGCCCATAAATAAATCCAGGAATTGGAGACGACTGTTGTTTACTATAGGATCATAATCGATCAGCGCCCAGAATATGAGTCTGCAACTATTTCTTGTAGCTAGGCAGGGATTGTGTGTGTTCTGATGACACGAGGCTGAAAACAGTCAGGAAGTGTTATAAGCTAGTTACACTCGTGTACCTCAACCCAGCGGCGACATGTTTTACACTTGACATAGCAACACCAGTAATACTTGCACTGGCATCGTTCTATACGCTCCACACTGACAGTCCTGTGTCCTCGACCACAGCACATGTCCTCGCAACTGTCGTAGCCCTGCGAGCTCGCGTTACATGTCCTGCAACAATACATCCTCGCCCTTGATACCTGCCTTACGCCCACATCATTACACATTAATCCTTGTACCCACATCACTACACATTAATCCTTGTACCCACATCACTACACATTAATCCTTGCACCCACATCACTACACATTAATCCTTGCACCCACATCACTACACATTAACCCTTGCACCCACATCACTACACATTGGCCCTTGCACCCACATCACTACACATTGGCCCTTGCACCCACATCACTACACATTGGCCCTTGCACCCACATCACTACACATTGGCCCTTGCACCCACATCACTACACATTGGCCCTTGCACCCACATCACTACACATTGACCCTTGCACCCACATCACTACA
>PNEQ01000492.1:0-14981 GCA_003012365.1 Medauroidea extradentata | reverse complement strand
GGGGGGGGGGGGGGGGGGAGTAATCAGTCAGTAATCACAAGAAACATGAGGAAATCAGTATGCTATCATTTCTACAAGCAAAAGAGGCGGCAATATATACTGCTTTGTACGTATCAATTATCAATTTACAGGAGGGGGTAGTGGGGAAATTATCACTGTAACGTGGAGAACTAAAAAAGAATGTCAAACAACCTGGGCTGGCAGATTCTTTTTTATTAATTTTTTATGCTACTTCTGGCTGATCTTTCTTTATCTGTGCTAGAAGCTGGCACCACTGCATCCTTCTACCACATAAAAGTTCTCACCCCTTCTCTCGTCTGGCTGGCAACAATCTATGTGCGTGCGTGTGTGTGGGAGATAATTGTTGGAGATAAACTAGGAAGGTAGAGCGCGAGCGGAAGTAGTCAAGATCAACCGGTACAGTCTCAACAGTAACACAAATACCGCACGTGACCACATGCAACTCACGAGATGTTTACGTGAAAAATTGCTTAACATCAGCATGTCACAGTGTCTGCAGCCAGCTGCTAGCCTGATAATTACGCTCACCTCCTACAGAGTTCCGAAGACACAAAAATTATTTTCCTGTTATACGAGAGCAGATACGGTACTGTAATTAACAATCCTTTTGGATCACTGTACAGAAATATGTGAACTCATTTTAACACTACTGACCTTTTAAAATTTCAATTTATGCATATAAACTGAATCATAAAACATGTAATTTACAGCTTTATTCTTATACAAGATGTCACGCTAAAAAGCAACAAAACTCTAATCATGTTCAACTGAGTTAAATGGGAATAAAAACAACCAAAAGTAAAGCACAAAAAATATTTAAACAATGCATTTAAGACCACAAATTGTTACGTATCAGACAAGTGTCTAAATTACTGTATGTAACAGAAATGAGATTAGTCGGTTTGTCAGCTGCGGCTTGCAGTTCTACACATCACACCACGATCTCTCTTGTACTGATGTACTATTTTTGCCGCCTCCTCCAGATATGTATCATTCAACCACTTCAAACGTTTCCTACGAGAAATAGTTTTTTTCCAGGGCCTCTTTGTTAGAATACGAGGCCAGGAGCAACGTAAATCACAGTCTACCTTTCCTCCTTTTTTTTTTTTTTTTTTTTTTTTTTTTTTTTTTTTTTTTTTTGTTTAGTTGAAGTCACGGCCATGGTTGAAGTGATAATGTGCACTTGTAGGCCTCCCTCCATTCTATCTTACCTTGGCTGCGTCGTCATAGATCAGTGACATCTTTACACACACTTTACACGTAAAATAAATTTCACAGATACCATCAACGTTAATGGGAACTCAATAAAAGCCCATTCATTTTAATAATTTAACGTGTTCAAAAGCAAGGCCCTCTAGAATGTGCGGCCCCGGAGCAAACCCCCTTTCTGCCCCCCGCCTTTTTATAATTTATTAAGCCCTGGTTTTTTTCGATATCGCGCCGACCTCTAGCGTAGTGGGTTAGGTGCCAATTTACGGTACAAGAGGCCCTGGGTTCGAATCCTTGCTCGGGCATGGATGTTGTGTTGTTCTTTCACCTCACTTCACCCTCATCGGCTTGTAAGACGTCGTTAAAGGGCCGTAAAACCCTCTCACCACCTTGCCTACATTGCAATGCAAACCAATGGCTTTTAATTTTTTTTAGTAATGTCCGGAACAAATTTTTTTGCAATCTTGAATATATCGCACATACCAGAACAAAATAAATTTCCCTTTAGGTGCCATTGTGACCTGTAGTTACTGTCCAATTCACCAGCATCATACTGAAATGTTTATTTATGACGCACGTACGTGTATGACTCGCACGGTGAAGAGGGAGGAAGGATAAAGAAGGAAGGTCTGCCTGCTGGGTTGCATCTCCACTCACGCGCCTTGCTATTAACATTTAACCACATGGAACTTGCCAGATATTTTACGGTGGGATTATTAAAGGCTTAGTAGCAATGAGTAACTGCGTTTAAAGCTTAATACTGTTTTTAAATAAAACGTGATGGATTTAAATGAGGCAGACATAATTTTCTTATGATTTTTTACCAAAAAATAAATTTTTTTTTTTTTTTTTTAATTCTGTCCGAGTTATCAGAAGTCCGGGACATCGAGGTCCGAGTTATCGAGGGTTCACTGTATTTGATTACATAATCTTTCCTGTTTTGTAAAATGATTTCCATTGGCCACACTGCTGAGTATGTGTTTTGTTTGACTTTGTTGTACTTCAGATACAAAGGTAAAATGGCCATGACAGGAGTACATAATATAATCCATACTAATAAACTAATTCAGTGCAATTATTAGTTTCCCTGTTAATACTCTAATGCAGACAGAAAACAAAACAAAAAGAAACAAATAGAACAAACTCAACCGTTAAAAAAAAAAAAAATACAGTGAAACCCTTTTAAGGAGTTTGCTCGTAAGAATCTTTCCCCGTTAATACGTAAGTTTAAATTATTTTTACCATGTCTAAGAATGCAATAATAATTTCACCCTATCAAGAAATTTTCCTGGTTAAAAAGTTAAAACTTTTCAGTCCCTTCAGAAACTTCTTAACTGGGTTTTACACGTATTTTATACAAAGTACAGTATCTACTATTTCACAATTCATTATTGATAAAGTCGGACTTTAACTCTTTAATTATCAGATTCAAAAATATTTCCAAGTGAACATCACAATGAGAGAAAACATGTATTTTGATAGCAATTTAGCATTTCATTCTGAAGGACATTGAAGAATATATAAAAATATATGAAGGACTAGGATCTTCCTCAACTCTTTGTTCAGGATCAAAATGCTGCACTCTAAACATGCAAAACCAAGAGATCAGTACATCAGAGTACCAGTTCAATTTAAGCATGACAACTTATCTTAATTGTAATTAACATGTATTGTATCCCCTATTATAACTTACTCTGACCAATTTTCAAATACAGATGGTAATAATGGTGGCTGTGAAACACTAACAAAAAAGAACGAGTCACATACCGGTTGTACTCCATTGACGCAGTGTTCAATCTTACGAAGAAGAGCCATTATACGCTTCTGAAGCACAGCACGACCTATAACACAACAAACCACGCTCAGTCAACATCAGACTACAATTCCCATCAAGTTCTTTGAAAGTTAAAAAATTAAGTTTTAACAACTATGACTAGATACAGCACAACTTAACTACATAATATGCTTGGTGCCAACATACTCACAAAAACACTGTGAAATGTTGCACCAGATCTGATTGAACAATGAATATCTCATACGACTTAACCACCTGCAGACTAACTACAAACATACATTACAATAAATACCTGCAAGAACTACCACTGACCAATAAACAAAGAGAAATTTATGCACATATTTTTCTTGAATATAGCATTTAACTTATGATTCACTGTACGTAAGTATGACCTGCTTTTAAATGGATCCGGGGAAAAAAATAGTTTTGCTTGCTACAGCAGACTAAATGTTCACAGCAGCTGGTAGTCATACTGCACTATCCTGAGAACCTGATACTGATTGGCTGCAAGACTACTGCATTCATCTACAGGCTTGCCGTTTTAACGGATTTTATCCGTTTTAACGGATATTTAAAGGTTAAAACGGACAGACGGATAATGTTAGATATTCACGGATATTTCTAACATCTGTGTTTGTCAACAATTGACACAAAAATTAGCGACGCACATGAATGGATTAACGAGATTCGCGAATCTTTTTTGTGCTTATTTTAAACCTACAAATCTTTCCCTTTATTTTTGCAGAAAAGGTCATGCTATATACAAGTAAATATACGTAAATTTGTGTTTTATTTTATGCCAAAATAAATAAAAAAAGAAAATTTTTAAAACCCCTCATAATGGCTGCACCCCATATTTTGTACCAAAAATTTTGGTGAAAACATGCGGCGATTATGTTAATAAATACGTGTATTTACATTTTATGTGTGGCGCCATGATACAAGCAAACTACGTCTCATTTGAGGCCATAATTAAACCTGTGCAGATATATTAATTTTTTAACAATAAGTAGTTAGTTGAACATGTTCGCATTCATTCTACAAATTTTTCCAAATAGGAAAACGGTGGAAAGTTTCACTGCTACTTTACCGAAACAGATTATAAAATAGTTCAGTCTGTAAAAAACATTAACAGTCAATGGTTTCCTGTATAACATCTCAATTTTTCACAATACTATAATAATTTACTATACATATTAATTTCACTATCAAAATTCTACAGCAAGGATCTTCTAAAAAACTTCGGAAAAGTACGTAGACGTAAGTTTGAATTATTACAGGATTTTACAGGATTTTGGAAATGAACTTGGTGGCATCCCTGATCTATAATATAAAAATGAATCGCAAAATGTGTTGGTAAGCGCATAACTCAACAACGCCTGGACCAATTTGGCCAATTCTTTTTTTTAAATGTTCGTTGAAGTTCAAAGATGGTTTTTACGGCGAGAAAAATTCGAATAATTGCCGGGGAAAAAAAAACCTAAAATCAGTAGAGTCAATTTGAACTTTATTGCTATTGTTGTTTAAACAATGTAGATATGTTCCTGTGATCAAGGCCTTAAACATTCACTCAGGTATTGTATAAAGTTTGGGGTGTGGGAGGAGTGGGGTTACGGGTTCGTATCCCGTGCAAGACTTTGCGATAGGAATTACATGACATCATACAAGCGTATTGCGTGCACTCTTTACACTGTTATTGAGTACGCTAGCTGTTAAATGCCGGGCAGCTGTTTTGCGGTGGAAGCCGCAGGCGGGCAGCTGTTTTATAGAGAAATAAAAATTAATTAAAAAAGTACGCTTAGCGCAGTGGACTGGACAAATCTGTTTGTATTTGATGTTTTAAAGATAAACAGTGAATATAGTATAATATAGAATATAGTATCACCATCAATTAACACGTAACTAAAAGTTAGTTACTCTTTTCTATAGTACACGCGGGCGAAGCTGCAACGGGACAGCTAGTTACTAATAAATCAACAAACTTTGAATAACTTTACAGTCCGAGGTAAATTAACCACATAAAATCATGCAAAAAAAAAGTGGAACACAAAGAGTGAACAGGTGAATTGCTTTGTGACACCATCACATGCTTGTGGCACATGCAAATTATAAGAAGCCAAGATGACTCCAGACCACTCGTATAAAACTTCTACCAATATTAGAAGAGTACACTTTTAAATATTTAACTGTGACGTTTGACTACAGTCAAATATACAAACTATTGCTAGATTGTGACATGCAACCTTCGTCAAACAGAGAATAAGATGATTCTGTAAACACTCTGTACATGGGTTTTTGGTAGAAATTTACTAAAAATGAAATATTTACACAACAAATTCTTAAAAAATTTTAACACACTCACGTTTTACACTGTTTTATTCCACAGTAAAAAAAATTTACGTTTATCACAAAAAAACAAGCCCTACAGGCCTATGAGTGAGTGAGAGAGATTTTTGGTCAGCGCTTAACATCGAGGTCTTTAGTGCTGGTGAGGAGTGACATGATGTGAGAATGGAGCTGCGTTGGAATGAACGGGCAGGGGAAACAAAAGATCTGCGAGAAAACCCGCCAACCAACAGCATCGCCCGACACGATTCCCACGTGCGAAAATCGGGATTGACCCCACCGGGAATCAAACCCGGATCACCTTGGTGGGAGGCGAGAGGTCTGACCCCTCGACCACCGCTGCCCCTTAAAGGTCTATGAAAACCATCCAATTAGGAATACTTTAAAGTAAGAAAAACTAAACACATCTTTTCCAAACTGAGTATCGGACACAGAACTGAAAACACATAATAATAACTCCTAGGGCCGTGAACTTTTCCCGACAATAATTTTGTCGCAGTTTGTTTCAGTGCCTTACATGCACATCTGCAGCTCTGTTTTGTGGTTATCGGTAGCGCGTCTTTGTGAAGTGACAGCTTTCATTTGACTGCACCAATCAAAATTAGGTTACTGCAACACAACGCATCTGATTCGCAGGTATAATCCTAAGACACGTGACTGTTGAAATGTCCAATCCTTGACTATGAAGCAGAAATACAGATTTGCACACAAGGCACTAAAACAAACTGGGGCAAAATTAATTTCACGAAATGTTTGTGGCCCTCATAATGAGACAAGACAGACAAAGCAACTGCACAACAAAGAGTAGTACAGTAGTATGCAGCTTACCATGGTTCTGCTCATGGTAATAGACGCGTGACTCCCTGCTGGCTGTAGGTACAAACAAGCCACGTCATCAGCAAAGCCTATGCTCACAGTCTACCTCATGCCACTTACACACAACTGCAAGTAATACATGATGTGAAAAGAAAGAAAAAGAAAGGCTGATGGCATGTGGGCAACTTAAAAAAAAACTGCTTTCATAACCGTTTTACATGTCAGTCTTATCCTGCATGAAACTACAATCTATCCTCATTTCATGGATGACTTCAGGCTATGTTGTAAAAAGACTGTTGGGTATATGTCAGTTTCCAAATGATAATGCTGTACACCAAATGCTAGCTAACTCAGGCTGATTAATATTATTTCACTCTAAGTGCACATCAAAAAATGGGGACATCACAACAGCTTATGAAAAGCACAAAAATTATACAAGTACACAACTATTCAAATGTCAAATTAACTTCTCAGTAATTATGATATCCAAGAGACTCATTATAATCTGAAGATAAAGTACATATGACACAGGGTAAAGACATCAAACAGAAGGAAATTTCAGCAATGTGCAAGACAGTTGTGTACAGTAGCGCTAGTGTGTATTCAATATCAACTTGTATCTGTGGTGGAGGAGGGGGGAGGGATATGACTATTCGTCTCTACAGAAAATAAAATGAAACAATGCAATCGTGTGAATGGCGAGGACAAACAGTACTAGAATGACAGAAGGAAGAATGATACAAGCGACAGGGATGCTTCAGGAAAAAGACATACAACAGTACAAAGTGTGACATAGCAAGGGAAGAAGGAATGAGCGTAGGAAAGTCACAAAGGATGGATGCTGCAGTAAATGTAAGAGATCAGATGATGGATACTTAGGCCACGGTGAGGGAAAAGGAACCAGACCTATAAAATATCACAGCGAAAAAGTATGGACAGATTGGGAACAGATAAAAAATGTAATTATGAGGGCAGGTAGAGCACGAATGGAAGGTACAACAATGAAAACAATTTTAATAAAAACAAAACCAAAATATGTTGACATAATGAAAAATACAGAGAGGGAAGCAAACAGTTAAGTACATAAAAGTAACCTGAGAACTATAACAGATATCAAAGAAATAAAAATATGATAGGATGCATAAAAAATGGCATAGAAAGATAAATTGAGAATGGCTGATATAATTTAAGGCACAGCAAACAATCAAAAAATAGGAAAGTTTGAGATAAGTGCCAAGGGGCAAACAGTGGGAACGACAAACGGCCGACTAATAGTGGTAACACACACATCACAAAAAAGTACACTGCCTTGACAAAATGTATCAGAACTGAAAAACACTCACTACTAAATAAAGGCCAATGACAAATGCAGAAAACAAATGAATAATTATGACTAGAAAAAATGTGGGTTATGAGAGAAGTAATGCTGTCTTTACTAAAATTTTAACCAAATATTTTTTCCCAAAATAATTACTGTATATGAAAAAATTGGTGCAGCTTCCCTTCATTTTTGAGCCATTTATCACAATTAATTGTTTTGTATTTTGTACTATGTGTAATCTTTATTTCAATAAATTAAAAAAAAATTAATTTTAAATTTATTTTTAATTTGTCGAAGTTGTTAGCACGTTCAAGTTGGCCGGGAAGGTAAAAAACATATAGTAACTCTTCAAGTCATTAGAAGTGTTATGCTGAAAATGTTACCATGGCTTCTTTGTAATTTTGTTGTTGAATAGATTGCATATATACCCCATAAAGAAAACGCATTCTTAAAATATCAAGAGAATTGTAAGACTAAACTATAAACTCCAGCTTAGTCCATCACCGTGGCATCATGATCAACAAGCCATCTAGCATACAATGCACGAACTACAAACATACAGAACAGCACAGCCGTCAAGCGGACTAAGCTTCAACGCTGGATGAAATACAGCACATCCATCTAGCGTGTGCTAGAACAACTTCATATTTCTCCAGTTTGACTGTGCAAAGACAACACACTTAGAGGTTGATAAATTTATTATTTGTTTGTAATCATAAAGACTGGTAACTTTAATAAACCTGGTAATATATATTAGGTCACGATGTTCAATGTTAGACATAGGTCTACAATGGCAGAAACAGTAAGAGAAATACACTGCTTCGTTGAAACCAGTGGCCAATTTTTTCACTGAAAATAATGGAAACCAGGCAACGGGGACAAACTTTGGAAAGACGGAACAAATACACGTCACTGGAAGAAAGGCAGTAATGCAATAATTTCATCATAATGCTTTAGTAAAGGCTATCAGGAACCAAACTGATGTCATTTTCTGAAAATAGAATGAATTTTGCTAAAAAAAAACATAGGTGTGGTTTATAATTGAGTTACACTTACTTCTTTTTTACCAAAATTACCACAGTAAAATTACGCACCATTAATAGCCAAAGACGGCATAGATTCTAGTATATACAGAACATAATGTAATAAACTACAGTGGAATCTCACTATAACAACAACTGTAGTTGGCAACAAAAACTGTCTTTATAGCGGATTGTTGTTATATCCAAATATTTTTACATGTATTATGGATAGATGGTGTATTATAAAGCTGTTGTTATAGGACAGATAATGTTATATACCATACTCTTTATAACGAGTAAGTACCCAGTAAATATGTAAAATTATTATAGAAAAAAATAAAGACCACTGTCAAAAATTGATGATTATCTACAACGTACAAGGACAAAAATACTTGCAACAGTATACCCCAATATTACAAGGCCTCTCGGTGCCTGATTTTGACCTCGTAAAATCGCTGTCTCGTATAATCAAGGACTTGTAAAATGGGGTTAGGTCTCACAGTGCCTGAGAATAACATCTCTAAATCGCTGCCTTGTAAAATCAAGGACTAATAAAATCACGGTTCTACTGTAGTGCCTGGAAATTTTTGCCATTAACTGACATAGGCAGCACCATAACAAGGACGAAGAAAGTAAAAGGTTAACAACACCAGATGAATGAAGAAAACAGAAATGAAAATGGAAAGTAGGAAATAAAAACGGGAGCAGATGCTAAAAACAAATTTGTAAAGTGGTATTCCGAAACATAAAAAATAGCAGACGGAATTAAATAAATTAAAACACAGAGGATAAACAATAAATCTGACACTGCAAGAGTTAAGGAACTAAAGTGAGGCAATGGTGAAAAATAGTAGGTAAATGCATCAAGTTGATGTAAGAATGGCTAGAGGCCTAGAAGCGTACTGTACCTGTAGTGAGGATGGTAGAAGCTTGAGCCAATTCCTGATACAGGTGATAGTTGGGCAGCAAGTAGGTTACGGTAACCTCATCTGAGCCACACCTGATATCTGCCTCCTCGCACAGTAGGCTGAAGCATGACATAGCCACCAGCACTGCTTCAATGTCGATACTCCACAAGTACATGAAGAATACCACCTGTCCAGAACAAACACAAACTTCACTACGACAACCCTCGCTATATCCACTATTGTTCTCTCCACACATGCACATACTTCACTTATCACTTACAACCTAAAATATTTGCTAACATTTAGGATCCACAAAAGCAAGGTATCCATAAAATCGAGGTATTCGTAAAATCAAAAACTTATAAAATTGAAGCTTTTGTGAAATCAGGTAATTGTAAAATTTTAAGTATTCATAAAATTGGTTACCATCAAACACTGAGACACACTAAAGTCCACAAAATATAACAAATCTTTGTAATCTACAAGTACATCAAATTTAATGTGTATTTAATGGTTCTATCTTATCTCTACTACTTTAATAAATATCTCTGTTTGATTCTAGTTACAATTTTAATATTTGTTCAATACTTAATTTTTAAAATTCTTTGTAAAATCTCAGTTTGTGAAATCAGGGTTGTATTGTAACATTCTTCACCACCTTTACAATTTATCATCTACAAACACTTTATTTATAGTCCACTACTGGTAGAATAAAAACATATTTATGAAACACGTACACAGAGCTGCACAAGCGCTTACAGAATTGTACTTGCAGGTGGGAGGACACAAAACACAGATGGACAACACAATTTTCACGCGGTTACGCGAGTGTGCAATCACTCACCGCCCAAACTGGCCTGGCCAGCAAAATTTCACAACCGCACGAAAAATGAGTTGTCCATCTGTGTTTTGTGTTCTCCCCCTGCAAGTACGATTTTGTAAGTACTTGTGCATCTTCATCTACATGTTTTAGTAAAATATATATTTCTTAGCCTTAGCAGAAGTAACAGAACTAAAATTGGCATTTAATGACTGCCAAGTTAAAAGTTTTTAACTGATATGCAAATCATGAAAGAATGGGAGAGAATCAATTAAACCATGACTAGCATTGTGTGTATTTAAAGCAGACACGAAGGTAGGCGAGAGTCCAGCACTCTAGTGTTGGAACTGAAAACTATTGACAACCAGAAAGCAACGTAGCAGCAAGACAAGTTGACAAGCCAAACACAAGCCACGAAAATGTGCAGAATACAATAACTTGTCCTTTCACTACTGCTATATCAATACGTGCTTGTATAACACACTGATATGTTCTACAACAGGAGTAAAACTAGTAGGAAGATGATCAGAAGTGACAAGAACTTCTCCTAAATTCCTAAAAATAAATACTAACGTTCGTTTGTAAGTGGATGTCGTAAAACTTAAATTAGTGTCATGACTATTACTGAGCCAATACCAATATTAAATGCGAAATATCGGCCAATATCAAATATTGTGACGCATTCCCATTGTGTCTAGTTGTACATTACATTAAGGCTTTCCCCTAATTTTTAACACTTATGTATTTTAATCTAGAAGCAGTAACCTTCGCCTGTACATTGCAGACAACCGTGTTGTCGTTTATTTTGATACTAGTACAATATGTTAGCCATGTTGTATGTCGCAGCCTTTATTTTCAAAACAGCATTTACTTCCATTTTAATGCTATCCAATGCACATTTTAATAAGTGTCTCCGGCAAACTTTGTTAGTCTTATACCAGAATGTATTTACAAACACAGCCGAGTGCTTTATCAGTGTTACCAATCCCGTGCACAGGACTCTATATAGTGCACCAATAAACAATCACTGGAAATACACATATAAATATTTACTGTATTTGTTTGTTATTATTTGAAATGTGTCGATAAATTAATACAAATGTTCGTTTCTATTAATTATAGGTTTAACATCAAAAAGAGTGTTAGTAACGTATGTCAGGATATTTGTTTAAGAGATACGAGTATTTTCATACCACGAGCAAGTGTTTTCCATGTGTGCAAGTGGCACACCTTGTAGCAGCAGACAGCCTCGAGAGGCTTAGCAGCCATTTTGCTAATGAACTTCTGCCCTTCTGGCAGGTATAAAAAAACGGGTGTTTCGCCTAAGTGGTCAGTCATCATCAGCAGCTCAACCTTAGGGCAGGGTCGACCTGGCACTCCTTCCTATATCCTTCCCAAGGGTTGTAGGCCGGCCTGGCACACCTAAATCCACCTTCCTTCACCGCCAAGGTATACGTCTATGTTCCAATCCAGGGTTGTGGGCCGTAAGGTACACCTAAACCCCAAATCCACCAAACCTATGGGTTGTGAGCCATGATGCACACAAAAACCCTCCTACCACATCACAACTACCCTAACAAAGCCGAATAGGTGAGATCGCTAAGCCAGCATGTCCACGACTGCTTCGTTGAAACATGGAGAACTTTAATTGACATGCTCTTGAAGCAGCTACTTCTCTGTACCTGTCTCTCTTGCCTCCATGTACTAAATCGTATAGTGTTGCCACTGTTGTCGCACACTTCCAGTTCACTAGCAAGATCCTATTGCTTAGTCAAGTATTTGACAGCCCGATTTGCCTTAGCCAATTTGTTTATATCTAGGCCCTAAAAGTGTAAGCCCAAACGCCATCCCCGCCCACCACCCCTCCTTCAACTTAAGAGAAGTCTTAGCTTGCATCACCTCCAGCTTGATGTGGGCCTGCTTGCAGATGGCTATCTGGCTGCCCAGGTTCGCGTAGTCCTTGTGCCGCAGCAGGAAAGCGTTGTGGCACACCAGGATCTCCCGCAGCCACTTGAGGATGTCAGTGTAGTTCACTATGTGGTGCTGGATTAACTTCTGAGAGATCGAGAACAGCACCTGTGAACTGCAGACATACTGTCTCGCTTACACAATTTCAATTTTCATGTCTTAGAATATCTGGTTTAACTAGCACGTTATCTATGGTAGGGAAAAAGATTATACGTACAAAGAGGGGCGTAGCCAGAGGGGGTTAGTGGGGGTCAGAACCCACTCCCCCCCAACTTTGAGACCAAAAAAATTGAAAAACATTTATATTAAAAAAATATTTAATATTTTCACTTTTAGGAATTGTGATATTTTGTTACAAAAACAGTTTAAAACAGCCCTATTTTGCACCCTGAAATCCAAAATTTTCTCGAGGGAACACTCCCCGACCGCATTTCAAAGGGGTGGAAAAGTGAAAACATTTCATACTAAAAAATGAATAATATTTTTACCAGTAACATGTACTCTATTTTTAGTTACGAAAACTGCTGAGATAAAACTATTCTGCACCTTCAAATCCAAGTTTTCTCGGGGGAGGAACCCCCAAACCCCCATTTCAAAGGTGTGGAAAATTAATGCCATTTTATTTTTAAAAATTTAAAATATCTTCACAAGAAATATATACTCAATTTTTAGTTGCTAAAACTGTTAAAATAACACCATTTTGCACCTTAAACGCCACACTTTTCGTGGAAAGAAGAATTAAAGAAGTGGAATTTTGAAAAAAATTTCACATTAAAAAATTTATACTTTTTACCAGTAGTATATTCAATGTTTAGTCACGAAAACAGCTAAGACAGCACCATTTTGCACCTTAAAATCCAAATTTCTCAAAAACTAATTGGCCCAGGGAGGAAAAATTTGATACAGTTTCATACCATGATGGTATTAGCAAGTACAAAAAATGTTCATTAAAATCTGAGATGGTGGGTGTCATTTTGAATCTTTACTAGTCTATTCGATGTGGAATGACCCCAACACAATCCTTCTGTAACCATTGAAACAAATGAGAATATGACAAACTTCAGCATTTATTAAGAAAACACAAATAATTAATTAGTGATCATATATTTCTAGGCGTCTCCCAATACATTTAATTTTATGCATATTCTGTAATCTCCTTAAATAAGTTTATTTTAGTTATTTTTACATTCTGATTGCTTTTAAATATTGACTTTGACATACTCATATGTCTATATTTTTACATTAATAAACTTTGATGCAAAGAAAATCTGCCAATTAATGTCTACTAAAACTCACACTTTCTCATACAAATATAACTATGAATATTTTATTGATAAGCATCCTTATGAGTAAACTGAAATTATTGACGTTTTAGCAACAAAAGGATAGCTAACCCACACATGAAACAAGAAGCACCCACATACCTACCCTACGACAAAGACGGCTTGATAAATTAGCCAATATTCATGCTTGGAAGAAAATACAGTACTAGACTGGAGCTAACCTAACGTCCCAGAAGGTGTTGATGGGGGCGTCAGGGTTCCACACCTCTATCTTCTCCGGGTGGTGCAACACAAGCAGAGCTTCCATCGCTTCCTGGGCAATGTCTGCCATGGTTGGCTGGTGTACCAAGCTCACCAATCCGTTGATCAACTCCAGCGTAGAGCTCTGGATCTCGTGGCCTGCCTTGCCCTGGTTCTACCACACACACCACACTCTCCCACACACTGCACACATCAGAAATCTACACATTCTCTGTAGGCTACTCGTGAGTGTGGGAGATTTAGTTCAACCCTTCACATCGAGGTCTTCAGCGCTGGTGAGAAGTGACATGAGGTGAGTATGGAACAGCGCAGGAATGAAGGGGCGGGGGAAACAGAGAGTCCTCGAGATAACCTGCAGACCAAAGGCATCTCCTGGCACGATTTCCACATCTGAAAATCCGGGGACTGATCCCGCCAGGAAATGAACCCAGATTGAGTTGGTGGAAGGCAAATGGTCTGACCATTCAGCTTCCATGGCGCCCGACAACTATTATTTACAATCATTAAGTCAACATGCAGACATTACCACACAACATCATTGTGGCATTTTATTTAAAATGAAACCCTGTTGAAATGTGAAAGGACTGAATAAAATAATACTCTAATTAACATGGGAAACTTGATTGAAAGCCCAATTATACTATACCTCACAGTGCCTGCGAATGTCCACGCAAAATCGCTGCTGTGAGGAGGTTGCGGACCTGGTCCCGATTTAACATTTTTGATCTGTGCTACATTTAGTCAGGTGATGAATCCTTTATGGCGCTGTTGAATATGTTCAACACAACGATTGTTATTTTTCTTGTGTTCATTAAGTAAAATGTTGCTCAGAGTATTGATTCAAACCTACTATGTAGGTAAACTTTATAACATATTGAATTATTAAACTATTTCAAACCTGATGGGACTTGTACTACAATTCAAGGAACTCAATTTAATGTGATTGTGAAGTGTGAGATGTTAAAAGATACACCTTTAAATTCTGAACAAGATTATCTTCTTGAGCTATTTTTGTACCGAGGCTATTTCAGTTTCTTCAGGGTGTTTAGGATGTTTGAGTTTTAGCCAAAATCTAGTAACAAATGTAGATTCATATAATTTTATTGCAACTGCGCATGTGTCTGTTGATCGAGCATTTTCCTGTAATTTATTGTAATAACATGTGGTATAGTGAATTTTCCAGTGCCTACCATAATTTTGAGTGTAAACAC
>PNEQ01000491.1:41175-53845 GCA_003012365.1 Medauroidea extradentata | reverse complement strand
CTGCGGCCCAAGTTAGATGGGTGTAATACTGTGGCCTAGGTTCGTGTCGGGGGATGGCGACGGCCAAGTTCAGGCCGAGGCAGGAGAACGCTGCGGCCCAAGTTAGATGGGTGTAATACTGTGGCCTAGGTTCGTGTCGGGGGATGGCGACGGCCAAGTTCAGGCCGAGGCAGGAGAACGCTGCGGCCCAAGTTAGATGAGTGTAATACTGTGGCCTAGGTTCGTGTCGGGGGATGGCGACGGCCCAGGGAGAGGAATAGTCGAACGTGCCGCGCCTCTATCACAGAAGACTGAGGGAAGGAGGGAAGAAGGACGTCTTCACCGCTTGCCGCGACCCTTGAGCGCCAGGCGCCGCCAGAAGCTCGTCTTCTTCCCCGGCTGTCGATCCTCCTCGTCGGCGTAGTCCTCGGAGCCGCGCGTGGGCGACCCGTGCCCCGAGTCGTCGTCGTAGTCTGGCGCGACGTTGTTGGGGTTGTTGCCTCGCAGCATGTCCAGGAAGCTGGCCTCGGGCGAGGCCTTGACCGGCGCGCCGAAGCTCAGGCTCTGTATGTTGATGTCGGCCTTGAGTTGCTCGGGGGGCAGGCCGTCGACACGGAACTCGCTGGGGTCCTCGACGAAGGCCTGCTGCAGGTCGCGCATGATCTTCTTCCGGATCGTCTTCTTCATGGAGAGGTGTCGCTCCAGGTGTTTGACGTCTCGCTCGGTCAGCGTGCGCGCGTTGTCGCGCCGGCTCGACCGCTGCTTCTTCTTCTTCGACGGCGAAGAGGAGTTGCTCTTGGGCTGATGCGACAGAAAACAAGACAATATACTCTCACACCTGCAGTGAATGAGTTGGTGAATCAAACACTTTAATGCTGCTGTACACCTCACAGACTTGGCAATACCGTGGATAGGGGTTCGCGGTAGTGTGAGCACTTTTGAAGACCACCTTGTCAAGAAAAAGTATTTAAAAATATTAATTATTGTGACCTTATACATTAACTTTTGGTTACTGTACAATCTATACACTTTGAATGTTCTATTTAGGGTGCTTTGTTAATATTAAGGAAGCTATAAATAGGTTGAAAGGGAAAAAGTAACTAGGGTTCAAAACACCCTCACTTTATCGCGAACCGCACATACATGCTAAATTATGTTAGACAATACTCAAGTCACCTTTCAATATCTCCCTTTCAGATAAGCAAAAAACACTTTCTGCACTTCAATGAGGACAAGACAGCTACAGGAAAAACAATGTTGAAAATGATTTATGACACGTTTTTAGAAAGTTCGTTTTAGAAAAAAGTATTAATTTGTTCATATTTTTAGGGTACTGAAATAACAGCTTTAAGGAACCTAAATCAGTGTGTCGATCATAAAAGCCAGTGGTGACACATGTAAGCTCGACAGGTACTGAGTTCCACTTTATTTAATTTAACATGTCATCCCTTCCCGGCTTTTCATGTTCTCGCCAGGACTCTGGGGTAGGTAGGACGCCCATTTTGGATTTTTAAAATGTGTTACTATGACTCCTGTCTCCGATATCTTTTGATATATTTGCCCATGATAAGTCAAATAATATGACTTTTTAGTAAGTTTAAACAGAAAGTTAATGTATTAACTTTCTTCAGTTTAGCTTGTGGAACAGCAGGATATTTTTTCTTAATTCAACAACTTCCATTCCACAAGCAAAATTATTGAAATAATTTTATTAGTATCATGCTAAACCTTTTAACAATTTTATATGCTATGCCTTATCATGGCCAAATGTTAAGTAGAAGTTATTACAGCATTTATATTAATCCAAAGTGACAGAGGGTGTTCCATCTTAACGACAATAGTGCACGGACATCTATAATTTACAATATTTTCCCCACTACAAACATTCCTCCTGGCGTACCAATATTTTTAACAGTTCGTGTTCTAAATTTTAGTCCGCTACACCTTTATACATCGTTAGAAAATAAATAACTTTAATTTTATTTGACACTTTGTTGGAAGAAAAGGAAGATTGTGATGTTTCTTTTCTTCCAACAAATGCCATAACAATGTAAATAGGTGCAGTAGACTTATATTTAGAGCATTAAATGTCAAAAATGTTGGTACACCTTCAGGAATGCATGTAGCGTAGAATGGCTGCGATGGGAATAATCGAACCTGTGTCTTTCTGAATGCGAGTAAAGACTCTTACTGATGCACCATCTTGGTTGATGCCAAAAGAAATTCTTTTTACAGCTGTGTACTGTTAATATTCCACCGAAAATTCGGGGGTAAAAATCTCAATGTTAGCATTCCTAGGCTAGCATTCTTTGATTAGTGGCATCCCTAGGTTGGCCATCCTACGTTAACATCCCTGATTGACGTCCCTCAGTTGTCTTCCCAAGGTTAGTATTCCTATATTTGCATTCCCGGTTGATATCCCTAGATTAGTATCGTTATTTCAGCGTTCCTAGGTTATCATCCCTAGGTTAGTAGTATCCCTAGGCCAGCACCCGTAGGTATGTTAGTATCATTTGTAGAGGGTCCCTTGGTTAGCATCCCTAGGTTAGTACCTCTTGGTTAGCATCTCTAGGTTATTATCGCACGGTTAGTGTTCCAATGTTAGTGTCCCTAAATTAGTATCCGTAGGGTTTTATTCCTTTGTAAGTACTTCTAGGTTAGTATTCATATGTTATTTTGCCAAGTCAAGCATCTTTAGGTTAGCATTTACAGGTTAGTATACCTGGGTTAGTATTCCTAGGTTGGCATCCCTAGGTTATCATCCCAAGGTTAGTATCCACAGTTAGTATAGCTAGGTTATTTCCTTTGGTTAGTATCCCTAAGTTATTTTATGGTTGCCAGCCCTAGGTTGGCATCCACAGGTAATTTTTCCACGGTTGATGTCACTAGGATAGTTTCCATAGATTAGCAAATATTCCTCTAAACTTAAGTGGGAAAACTGCCGCATGAAAGGGCTGAGGGCCGCCTCACCGTATGCTCATCCTCGCTGGCAGATCCGACTGACACGGCACTGTCGTTGCCGGCCGAGGAGGAAGAAGCGTTCTGCTCAGCCTGCTGGCGCGAGGACAAGCGCATCTGCTGCAGCTTACGAGCCACCTCGTCCTCGGTCCTGCTGGACCCCCAGCCTCCCTGCTGTGGCTGGTGCTGCAGGCCGAAGATGTCGCGCAGGTGCGGGATGCTGCGCTCTGTCTGCTGCCGCGACATTCTCTCTCTCGTTGCTTTTGCTCTCTCCCCTCGACTACACCTGCCAAACACAACACCCACTCACTCTCAGCACGGTAAAATGACGACATATTAACATACGTGTTAAGATTCCAGTTCTGTGCATTGCGATCAGAGGTGATAAGCATAGGTGATTCGGGATGAAGTGAGCACTCAAAAAAATCCTGCTAAAGTTCTATTTTCAGCCAATTCGTATCTTTCCGCTCGTAACGGCTGACGCCGGAATGCGTCTAACCTGTCTGGACATGTCACTCGATGTTGAGATAAATTGTGCAGTCACTATGAATCGATGCAGTTTGATGAAAATAAAGTTTATTAACTATACTAAACTCAGTTTTGTCGACTTCGGTTGATACTGTTTCAGTATTGCTGAATTAAAATAGGAAAATATACAGAGCTACATTGCGTAATTCCGCTGCCAACCATACAAGTAGTAAGGCAACTATAGTTAATGTAGAATTATATACAGTAACGACTAATGATATTTTTCAAAGGTTAAATGTTTAGTGCTGACTTTATCCCGAACGACTTATAAGGACCAATGATTTTTCCAACAGAATATTGTACCAACTTGTTCCAGTCCCTCATGTGTACATCTCACGGGAGTAGTATAAGGAAGGCATGAAGGCGAGTAGAGAGGTAGTCAGCTGAAATCAGCCAGCCGCCATACTGCTTTAACCTCAAAAGTACACATCAGACTGGTATTTTTAAGGTAAATTAATGTACACTGCGCGCCAGCTTAGATGGCGAGTGTCAGCTACTGAGTAAAGAGCACATTCAAGGAATTCAAGTAGTAGGCCGCTGCAAAAACACCTAGTAGCCTATAAATACCGCAATAAAATTGACCTATGTAAATTGGCCATTCAAATTTAAAACTGTAGTAATATTATATGTAACACGTTCCAGCTCGTTACCCGCCAACATACATGGCGCGTGCTGTATTACGCTCTTTAACTGATGTTTTAAGTTGAAAAGTCTACATTTTAGCCATATTTACACACCTACTAATTAATATTTCCTCTTTTTTCGTATTTATTAGTGGCAGTTGAAATAATTTCATACAGCAAGCAACACAAAGATCAAACTGTTTTCCTATTGGCTGAACATAGGCAGTAACATCGCTATTGTGTGCATGTAAACAAGTCGGCCGTATATTGGTGATAGCCACTTCAAGCGTTTGTTTGGTTGCACTCCCGGCGACATATGCATCATCTAGACCTTCTAACATCTCTGGTACATCTACAGCGGCTTCATGTTCATTAGAAGTGTGACTCTGTGCAGAAAAGTCTCTCACATGACTGCAGCAAACAGAACTATGTTAGGGAGCCTAGCCCGTGAGCCATGCTGTAGCATGGAACGGAAGGCATTTTTTCTTGTGTAATTATTAAAAATGTTTCCAATAAGTTTACCTACGAAACGAAATGACACTTCAAACTGTGCACCTATGGTTTTAAAAATGCCGTTCGCCGATCAAAAACATGATACCAACCTCCTCAAAAGTGCTAAAAAAAAATCCTTTCACGTTGCTGTATCAACCGCAATCATAAAACAATAGCATAGAAACCTGCATTAGATTTTACTTCATACTTTCCATAAATACAATTACAGGGTCATCGCTTCAAGTTCCACTGAAAAACACATTCTACTAACAAAAACACTGCACGCTAGTCTACTCCTTCGCGCCTAGAGGCGATGAGGTGTTTGACGGACGCGTTATACTCTACTCATCGCCTTCCCTGTTTCTGTGTCTCATACAAGCCATAGAGCAGTAAGGTCGACCTTGAAGTGCGAATATAATGCCACATAGCCTCAACGAGCCAAGCGCTGATCTACCGTATAAGATTCCCGCCGATTTACTTTTACTATGGTACTTTTAAGCCAAGATATAATTTTATTGGTGGAAAGTCTGCAGCAGTGTTCAGTGCATGTTTCTGAGTCTCACATACATCCGGATAGTACATTTAGAAGCACGGCAGTTTTTAGCTATGTTAGAGGACTTAGTAGTGTATTTAGTGAGCATACTGTCCTTACAGAGATATTTCGCTCTTGTCGGAAGTGAGTTTCTTTTACTACACTGACACAATGTGTACATATGGAATAGTTTTGTACAAAATAGTATTTCCATGTACATTACAACAACCCATTTGAAGCTCACGGTAGGTGGCGCCCTTAACGCTGTTCAAGTGCGATTAAATTATAATTTTATATTTATATGAAATATTGTTAGTTTTGTAGACGATACTTGTGAGTGCAGTTTCCTCTAACAAAACAATTTTAGCTCTCATAGTTTTCTCATAACTGCGCGTCAAAGGCAAAAATAGCATGTTACGGTGCCACGCAAATAGTAAAAACCAGTTGACTTACTTAAATTAAATAATTCAAAGTTAACTAACATTCCATGAGCTACGCAACAAAGCATTTAGAAGTCCACACGTAATATTTCGAATTTTTTTAAAAAAGCGCAATAGTACAAGGAAAGAGTTGAAAATTGAGCAACTGTTTTAAATACAATAAATAGTTAACTGAAAGTTTTTTAATACTTTTTACATAGCCCATGGCTAGAGACATACAAAATTCGCGTTATTTTCTGACAGCTGACTAGACTCCAAGTGACTATAGGCTTATTCGACGTCTCGCGCTGGCCGATATTGTCGTGACTTACCGCGGAGATTGCTTACACGGTAGAGAGGCCAATATCTGTACAGACGTACCACACGTAAATGACAACACATAAAAGTTCGTGGCCAATTGAATCGCAGATTATGCTCTGTTATGTATAGGAAAGTGAAGTTTAGTCTGCTACCAAATGATAACGCGAATTTTGCATGTCTCTGTCCATGGCATGTTATTTCACTGTAAATTATTTTAGTAAGTCAAGTGGTTTTTACTATTTGCATGGCAGCGTAACATGCAAATTTTGACTTTGATGCACCTTAAGAAGGTGCTATCTGAGCCACGTAGGGCGTAAAATGTAGTCAGACCTCTATGTATGGAATTTAACGGTTTAAAATGTGTTGATCCTAGATGGCAACTGTTACCTTTCAAAGACCTACGCGGTCGCTGTGTTTTAATAACCTTGTTTCCCGGATGGTCGAGTTGCAGATGGTTCTATTAGCAGCGATGTGTGCGGACACAAGCAGGTTTCGCAACCGGCGGAGATTGTGCGCGTCTTAACGGATTAAGACTGTCGGACCGTGAAAATACCGGACAAGCGGCACCGTCAACCGATCTGCATTCGGTCCGTCGCCTCCACCGCCTTGGGTCAGGTTATGGTGCAAGGAGTATTCATAATTAAATAAGCATTGCTTATCCACACATATTAGCAGTACTTCAAGTCTTTCCTCTTGGTGACTTAAAGGGGAGTGCTAGACAAATTTATTGCATTTTCAGTTTTTGTTAATTCAAACTGCATTATCAAAATGTTCTCTTAGACAAAGCATAGGACATATTCTTGGTAAACTGCTTGACATAGATGGTAATGGAATATTTCATTAATTTGTCATGCAGAATCATTGCAAGAGAATTATAGGTACGGACCCTTGTTTTTCGCGAAAAGAATTTTGCCTCACTTTGTTTCGGTGCCTGACGTGCACATCTGCAGTTCTGCTTCGTGGTCAGTGCTTGGATATTTTAGCTCTCACGAGCCTTGGGCTTCTTCCGGCAAATCCCAGACGTGTGGCGTTGAATGAATGTTATTGTAATAGGCTCAGTCAAATGAGATACGGCTCTTCGCATAGACACGCTGCCAATAACTGTGAAGCAGAATTGCAGATGTGCACGTGAGCGACTGAAACAAACTGTGGCAAAATTCTTTTCGCGAAAAACAAGGGTCCCTAATTATAGGTTAACTTTCAAGAATTATCTGCGCGGAGGTGTTAGGGGAAAATACAGCACCAAACAAAGTAATTCAACAAAAATCAAATTAACCTAAATATTATTACCAGACACACAGGTACAACTTCCTTTTACATTAAAATAGTTTCGGATCCCTGGCAGGTGGGGGAGTGGAGATGGGGAAATATCCCCACCCCACCCCTACCTATGTACGCCCCTGGACTCAATCAAGCTTTTTACATGGAAACACTTACTAGCTCACAGTTTTCAGATTACTATAAGACAAAGTAAGAGATCCTATGTCAATGTGGTTCGTCACGATATGAACAGAAAAGTGTGAGATTGAACTGGTACTGAAGCCCACCTAATATATTAAAACATGTAATTCCCTAACCTTACTCTACAAATTGATACAGTAAACACATCATGCTTCACCCTAGCCACATTCTTCAAGTATATTCTATTCTCACCAATAAAATTTTATAACTTCTATTGCGTAGCTCGTAACGTCATATTTCAGTGTTCGTTTCAGTTAAATCCGTTTGTTTTATTTATTTTTAGCCATACGTTTGTTCCCGTATCACCATAATTTTGAGTTTGACATGTCACAGGAATACTATGTTACATTTTCCATTGGCGTATAACGTAGTCAGTAGAGACGTGCATGAAAGTAACACTGTTTTGTACGTATACAATTATGTCTACCAATGCAGCACTGCACCTGAACGTACAGTTCGCAATATACTGTATATTATACCTCTGATCATTGGCGCGCCTAGAAACAAGGATTATAGAGGTATTGAGGGGAAACGCGAAGAGGCATACTTCTCTTGTTTATGAGATTTTATACTATAAAGAATTTGTTATTAAAATTTTTAAGTAATTTTACCAGCTGTGTATCAGTCTACGTGTTGAGATACGTAAACTGCATACATAGCAATATTTTGCTCCTTGAAGTCCAAATTTTCTAGGGGTTGGACCCCATACTTGACTGGGGACTTCGGTGTATATGTCATAAAAATTAACCCCTCTCCACCCCCTACCATTCATGAACAGAATCGTGCGCGCGCTACTGCAATCGACACTTTCGTAAGAAACTATCAATTCATATTGTATATAGAAAAAAGACGATTGTATTTAGTAACATTGCAAATTAATTTCACATAAATTAATTTTTTAATACGTAAAATTAGTATTAACTGAATCCATATATTTGGCAAAATGAAAAGTCGAATCTTCGTAATAAATACCTCAGACCATAGCCGCCTTTAGTAGAAGGCCGCGGGCTTAGATCTGGCAACCCTGCCAGGAAGGGTCGTTTTAACACTTCTTGGAGCTCTCCAAAGACAATGACTGTACCTGATTCGTTATTCTGCCGTACATACTGGCGAATCAGGAGAAGCCACTGCCTTTAGCGAGGCAAAATAAGTGTTTAAGTAACCCTTCCTGGCAGGGTTGCCAGGTCTAAGGCCGCGGCCTTCTACTACCGATGGCTATGCTCAGACTCAACACTTCTTAAGCAAACGTTCTTCTAGCAAGCTGTACTACATGCAAGTGATGTACTCAGCGCAGAGACGATGGTGTATATTCATTGTTAACTGTTAACAGTACTGTACATGTTGTTTACAGTGCATATCCACCATCGTCTCTGCCCTGAGTACACCACATGCATGTTTGCAACATTGTCTATTCTCTAGACACTGTGTCTGCGCGAATATTCAAGTGTGTTTTGAGCATAACCGGTATATCCTAGACGGTTGCAACAAGAGGACCTGTTTTGTTACATAGGTCTCACTACTCAATGAACCATCTTCAAATGTTCGAAAATCCTGACAGTTAAATAGTTGTCTGCAATTAGAGGGTAGCCACTCCTGCTACTTTCATAAGAGTGGAAGGTATCAAACAACATTTGCTGCTGGTTTGAAGATCCCAATAGCATTAAGCATTACTGAAAATATTGTATTTTTATGTAATATAGTTTCCGATACTTTGGAGGAATACGACTTTAAATTTTGATATTCAGAGCCTCATTACTCCCTTCATATTAAGTTTATGCGAAAATTGCAAAACATCACTTCTGCTTATTTTCCCATAAGGAATCACCTGCCGGAGTTTGTCGGTGTTGTTCAAAAACATCCTTCACATATAATTTTTTGAGCATCATGTTTGGACTGCTCGGGATTTGAACTTGGCATCTTTACAACATAATGGTCAAAACGTAAGTAGTAACATATATGTGTACCACAAGAGAGGACTTACTCCATGCTATTTTGCCAGATCGTGCGTATAAAATGGCACTGTGTATTTTGCCACTTACATTTCCGTCTCCAATTTATCCCAAGATTCACATGAAGATTACTTTTATTAGTAAACTAGCAAAGGCGAAAATATCCACTCAACTCACATTCCTGAGAGAATTCCTCAAGGAGAAGACAAACACTAGTGGAGCGACTAGAGTTTAGAGGTGATTAGACATGTATTGAGCAAGCAAGGATCAGCCTTGTATCCCGGGGCGTTTCCACGTCATCAATCCAATAGCACGCAAATTATACGTGTAATAGTATGATGATATTGCATATGTTGAAATACGAGAGGACTGAACTACAGGCGCCAGGATTTGTTTGTCTAGTCTACTGATTGGGGAAGTGCTGGAATTATCATTTTTAGATCGCTGTTTTTCCTTTTACATTTCCTGAAAGCTAACAACCCTTTTCCGAGAGCAGTTATTTACGGGGGTATACTCGCAAAACCCACTATATTACTGTCAAAGTGTAGCTAGCTTCTTTTATTAATTGCTTTATAGATGAAATTGAACACACCATTATCAAAAGCACAGTTCTATATACATAAAGTTAGTTCACTGTAAGAACTTAAATACATGTAAATCAAATTAGACATTCGAATTATTTTATATAAGCTTATCAACGCATTCAAACCCTGACATACGGCACGAGTAACATTTCCACTGCGGACAACTGTACGGTGCAACGCGAATCTTTGTACACGACTGTACATCCATTCTCCCATCCCAAACAGTGCATCGTCTTTCTATGCAAATGAGCCCATTATATTTTTTTTTCCTCTCCCGAGTGAAACAGGATATAGTTTCCCCTGACGAAAGGCTTCTTGCCAAGACCCGTAGCCTCGACTAGGTTAACGTCCATCTGCCTGCCAACATCTTCAAAGAGTTCTCTCTGCATAACGAGCAAGCATGCTACCACACAGCATAAATGTGGCAGAAATATTTAAATTTAAAGCTTTTGTTCAACAGCGATAGGATGTCGTGTGGCGTTTGATATCAGCTGTCTAAGTGAACGCTAGTTATGTACTGGAAGCGTAATTATGAAATGTAAACAGAGTAAACCACGCTTTTATTTATATTAAAATACATTTTTTGGTCAATGACTTTATTTTTATTTTAAGCTTTTCCGAAAAAATTAAGTAATATTTTGAATTGCTACAAACGCGATTTTTTTTTTAATTTTTAAGTATAGTATTAGTATTTATTTTAAGTTCTAAAGGAAAATTGAAAATGTAAGTAATTATTTATTTCAAAACAGTTTGTTAAAAATATTTATTTTAAAAAAATCTCTTGCTACCAGATGACTTTTTCTTATGAAGGTAGAGAATATTAGGTCATAGATATGAAATATTTTATTGTCATCGATTCTTATCAATCCGCAAAATATCAAATTAATTGTATTGAAGGTTCCATTCCATTCCTACATACATACATACGTACGTACACATACATGCATACATACAGGACGGCACACATTTCCTGGCAGAAAAAGATATAAATTTCTGCGTTCGTGACTGTAGGTGACGCAAATATTATTATTGGTTTCTCCCTTGTGTTCTCTCTCACATGTCATATAACTCAACATAATGTGAGTACTGTGTAGTATGGTGCTATGTTTGTTATTAGTCGATACCCAATTGGAAAATGTGAAATAACGCCACATGATTAGAGACTGGAAATTTTCGGGCAAAATATTGTGCACATCTTATAGCTCGGTTTAGATGCGAGTGATTGGATGTAGTTAAGGCTCGGTTTCAGTCGCCAATTTGAATTTAATTTTTTTTCGCGTTTTGGAATTTTAAGAAGAAAAATGTTAAATACGCGATTATACCTCAAATTATTTTCGCTACAGTACATATTTTGCGATTTAGCTGTTACCATTTAATTACGCCGCAATGTGTGTGGCAAACTTTTTTATATTCACAATTTGCCCGACTGATTGCGACATAACTATAGGCCTACATTACTACCTCTATTGACATACTTGTATTGTAGCTCAAAGTAAGTATAATTTGCGGTACAGGCCCTATTCGCCGATTTAACAATTTTCTTCTCAGAATTCCAAAAAGCGAAGTGTAATAAAATTCAATATGGCGACTGAAACAGAGCCTTAACTTTTAGGGTTTTGGGTTTTCTCTCCCTAAGTACAGCCGCGTGGGGCTGGCAATAACCTGGTTCTGACTGGCGCAGTCAAATGAGATACGTCTCTGCGCATATTCTCACTGCCAATAGCCATGAAGTTGAGCTGCAGGTGTGCACGTAAGGCACTGAAACAAAGTAGCACAAGAAACCTTTCCACGAAAATTTCCAGTCTCTAGACAAGATTAAGAAACAGCCGTGTCATATTTAAAGCATAGAGAATTAAAATATTCATTTATCGAACTGATTGCTAATACGGGCGTATAATTATTTGTAAGTAAAGTTATGGTTAGAGACACTGGGAAATCACGGGAATAGTTGACTGTTTGCTAGGCTACGTGTTGTATATAACACTGAATGTTTTGTATCGACATTGGCCATCTATTGTTTATTTGTAGCATTGTTTCTCTCTACAACAGGCCCAGTTATAACTGCACAGCTTGGACACACAGCGTGTGTGATTTGTCCCAAAACTGTTCACACGTGTCACGGTTAATATAATACAGTTTATTGGAGACTATTTTAAACATTTTCGCGAATTTCCAGTGTCTCTAGTTCAGGTTACTGTTAGGCAAGACTATGAATCATGCAAGATGTGTTTCCTTCAAAACCAGAGTTACTGTGACTGAAGCGTAACCCTCTAAAGACCAATTCACAATTACTATGTCCGAAGTTGTATCCTAGGACAAGAATGGAACGCGACTCTGTGACGTCACATCGGTGTCCGTAGTTAGTGTCTTTGGACAAGCTTGGTCCTAAGACATGTATTCACTAAAGGCCTATTTACATATGACCGTGGCAGCGGTCGTGGACGTTTCCGAACTTCGTGGTTAGATCCGCCCTCGCTATTCACAATTGCGATGTCTGAAGTTGTATCCTAGGACAAGAATTGCACGTGACTCTGTGACGTCACATCGGTGTCCGTAGTTAGTGTCTTTGGACAAGCTTGGTCCTAAGGCATGTATTCACTAAAGGCCTATTTACATATGACCGTGGCAGCGGTCGTGGACGTTTCCGAACTTCGTGGTTAGATCCGCCCTCGCTATTCACAATTGCGATGTCTGAAGTTGTATCCTAGGACAAGAATGGCACGCGACTCTGTGGCGTCACATCGGTGTCCGTAGTTAGTGTCTTTGGGCAAGCTTGGTCCTAAGACATGTATTCACTAAAGGCCTATTTACATATGACCGTGGC
>PNEQ01000491.1:0-40175 GCA_003012365.1 Medauroidea extradentata | reverse complement strand
TATATGCAATGTCTCATTTTATTTCTAAAGTATGAGTATGAAACTAGTTAAATTCATGCTAGTTAATGTAGCATTTGAAACTAAATTTCATAGGTTCTTTTGGTTGTATTTAGGTTTCTTTTCTTATGATTTCCATCATTTGGTGTGTATGTTGTTGTAGATATTGTGCAATTAGAAAATTTAAAATACCTTTACAGTAGTTTTCTTTTTATAGTTTCAGTGTCTATTAACGTTACAATAACCACTAAAGAGACAGTGAAACTATTTACTTGATAGTGTTTCCTTTAAAAACAGATAATTTGTCAAGGAAGTTAAGCCTGAGATACACTCGCGCATTGTGCACATTACGAAAGCTTGCTTCCTGCTGCCATTAACACTTTCCCTGATCCGTCTATACATCAATCATACTGTACGTAGGGCAGAGGTATGCAGGACCGACTGTATTGACGAATAAAGGAGAGCTATTGGCGTGGCAGATTGCGAAGTGCTAGAACATGAACCTTGTTCCTAGGGTTACCACAGCGAAGGTCGCCATCTTCATTGTTTAACTAGCGTTTGCAATTCGTCGATACACAATTGAATCCCTTTAGCATTTGACTTCTTGTTTATGCTATTTTAAGTATTTCGTCATTACACAATACCTAAATTGAAACACCTACAGTTGAAAAACGACTTCTTGTTTATGCTATTTTAAGTATTTCGTCATTACACAATACCTAAATTGAAACACCTACAGTTGAAAAACGACTGAGAATCACTTTTCGGAACGGAAATACCATGGTCAAATCATTATACATTTGCCATAAGAAGCATATCACGTAAGCATTCCAAAAATAAGCCCCAATTATTGAAACAGGAAAAATATACACCATATACTTGTGCAAGTTACAGTTTACTTATAAATTCTCTAATAACGCTTGAACAAATGTGTAACAGTTGCAGATTACTTCCAAGACACTTCTATTGCATTATTAATGAAATCAAAGTACTACATAGCAAAACAATAATTAAAAAAAAAACATTTTGGAAAGAAAAAAAACTTATCTTTTAGATCTCGACAAATGGACATCTTGACTTTGACTTTATGTGTGTGCTGAAAGTTATAGTAAATTCAAATAGCAAGTTTTCAATTGTATACTCGTCTTTGCTACCACGAGCTGACAAGACTCTTTACAAGTTATGTGTTGGTGAAAGTCGCGCTTCCAGACTAATTAAACACCATCTGATAGCATAGACGGAAAGAGCGTATTATAATTCTGCGAACAACGAGAGTACTTGTGAAAGTCTCTAAAGTTTGCACAAAGGAAAAGGTTTGTTACTGAGTCAATGTATATATACATACGTGTGTGTGTTGGCGAGTAAGAGGCGAAATGTGAATGTAAAAATTGACTCAACTAAATATTTGTTTGCTAGGAAGGTACAATTTTGTGAAAAAGATGGCACAGTTCAGTTAAATACACAGTATTTAAATAGAACAAAGTCAATATTCAACGCGCTTCATACAATGTTCATCAGCCAACAAAAATATTTTTGAAATAAATCTATGCTCTATGCTTGTACACGCACTTTCTTTTTTGTGAAGTATACATTTTCAAGTACATTTTAGATGCTACGCAGTTATATATATATATACAACAGATAGCCTATGTACAAACTGACAATGTCTTAAATATAGAACTAGTCTTCCAGAAATACTCGTACAATGCCTTATTGCTTGTGAATATTATCTTCAGAATTAATCCACCGCGAAGCAATTACACGTATTTTCACGGACCAATTGGTTCACGTACTAGTATTTGCACGAAACGTTTACATTTACGAGCGAGCGCGAATACAATCTATACAATAACAACCACAGCTGGCTCTAGTGCAGGAATTTATAAATTGGAATTTGTTGTACTTTTGTCAGTGATATTGACCACTTGTATGCAGAAAACATTTACCAGAAAATCAGTACCACTATTTCATACCGGTATAATATACTTGGCCTTTACGTGTATATGTATGTGTCTATATGCGAGTTATATATATATATATATATATATATATATATATATGTGTGTGTGTGTGTGTGTGTGTGTGTGTGTGTGTGTGTGTGTGTGTGTATGCATTTACGCTGGTATTATTTCTTGAAATGACATTCCGCTTTCTGCTTTGATAAGATAACGTCAACCTAATGAAAATGTGTCATCGGCTTCTTCATGTGAGGTTCCGATTAGTAGCGAAACGTCATTTTGTTGGTTTGTGCAAGTCAAATCGTTCAGATTTTAAATTTTTTTCGGCAATGACATTCATTAGTACGTAGCGACGTGTACTTCAAGAATTTTAATGAAATTTGACCCAAAAAAATCTAATTATTATTAAATTTTTTTTAAGTAGCATAAATAATGCACCTGACCTGACGACTCACAGGCTGTATACCATAGGTGATACGCCCGATGTTTATGTATATATACACACACATACATATACCGGGTGTATCACACACACACAAAACGGCATAACCTCAAGTCTGTAAAAAAGCGTTCCTTTAAAATAAAATATGCTTCCATTTCAATACGGAAGTATGTAATTTCATTGTAGTGCTGCACTCTAATTTCAGTTAATGAAAATTTCACAGTTTCAATACGTAATGAACTTATAGCATTTACGCACGCGAATGAGACTCCTTTTTTTCTTCGTAATTTTATGTCACAGATGTGTCAAGCAAGAAGAAAACACCTCGAGGCGTCTATGCGTCCGTCCTTACATACAGAATAATGTTTTGTTACGACCTTTAAACAATGTCAACATAACGTTTATAAATCACTAAACAAAATAAATTTGGGTGTGTGCGTGACGTGCCGAAGAGCTTGTGTTCGATTCTTGTTGGTAATCCTTTGTTTTTTTATCTTGACGCATTCATTTATTGAGCTTACAACACAATTTATATTAAAAAACATAATTACATTTACTGAAAAATTACGCTTTTATTATGCATATACAATAAATTTCTCGGTATTTTTTACAGTTAGTGGAAATCTCCGATTCAGTCTGTGAGTCAATTTCCCTGATATAATACGCAATTTTCCGCGTATTCCCGACGGAGCAGTTTCAACAATATTTGATTGTAGAAAATCATTGAGAAACTGTGAACTGTGAGCGTTCGTTGAAAAGACAGATTGTGATTATTGTTGCACAGAAATGTACATAAACACTACGTGAATACCATCTTTTGGTTACCAGCTCTTGTTACCTACCTCCGGACTCTCGTAACCAAAATGTGGAACACTGGTAAACTGTTTACTCTGTGTTTACAATCACGGGAGTAACAAGAAGCGCCCAAACACCGTATTGTATTAATCAGGCCGCGGCTAACACCAGACACAGAGCTACTGTTCAGCTTTATGCAGCGCTTACACGCCTCACGATAGCGCTCTCGTCTCGTTCAAAGTAAAGTAGCTTCAAACGACACACCTTCTCTACTGGCCTCCTACTGGCTGGTTCCAGGGTAACATGCTGTGTGACAAATATGGCTGCTTTCTGTGCGACATTTCGCAGGCGTTACGTGACATTTCATGTTTCAAGTGTTCATATTCGTTATATTGGTTTTGCAGCATTGTAGCTAATTTAAGTATAATAAAAATAAATGTCACGAATGTAGGAACTTGATGAGCTAACACTCCAGCATGGTACATTTCAAATGCCAAGTTTGTTGAGGCTAGAAAGTACGCTAATTTTATTCGGTTTAGGCATACAACCACAATAAACACTTGAAGTTTTAATCCTTTAAAACATGGCTGCCAACTGTGTTCAACTAAATATGTTTACGAACCCTTTAGTATAGTTCACGACAAATTTTCTGCTACTGAAGGAGAAACTCAATTATATAGTTTCATTGTTTTGATAGAGTTTATAAGAGCTTTAATAAAGCACTAACATAATTTGAAATAACAGTTTCGTCAAATAAAATGTGAAGAGAACTGTACGTATGGTGCTTCAGTTAACAGACTGCTCCGGGATCATGTTATATAAGCAGGGTCTGGCTGTTGGCTCTAATCGATTGTACTATGGATACTAAAGCCCCGTCCACTCGTTCATTGCCTGTTGTTCCACTGAGTAGCAGCTAGTTCACGAATAGTCGTGGCTTGAGTATGTACGGTATAATGGATTCTAGTGTGCAGGTCACTGAATTCGCCAAATTTTCCAGTCCCTATATATAGGCCACACACACTTTGATTGGAATGCAGTTAATCGGCAGCAAAAGTGTTAAAAAACGATCACAAGTGAACATAAACTAGTGCATAGGGCATGTCTGATGTGTGGACCAATATGACTACTGATATCAGTAGTATCGAAGTATTTGCTGTGTTATATGCAAGCGACCCCCTTCTAGGTTTGCTACACAAATCTGTGCTGTCTTCAAACTGAACTGTCAACAATCTGTAGTGTGCCCGGGGCCTTAAGGGCGCGGCTACCGCAATTTTCATCTCAATTTTTTTAAATTTTTTATTTGTACCAAATATTTTTTTCTTATTTTAAACACAAAATGTGACTAAATTCAGCTCTTATGAAATTTTTTATCTCTCATAGTTTTCGCGTAATTGCTCGTTAAAGTCATATTTTGCATGTTTCCGTTTTAAGGACTACACTAAAACCAACTGATATACTAAACTCAAAAAAATCACAGTGGATAAAGACATTGCAGGCTACAATATAATACTCATAAAAATAAAGAATAAAAATTATTTGTATTTAAAAAAAAGTATTGAATTTTTTAAATTATTATTTTCAGTTTCAGCATTTTTTTAATACAAATAATTTTTAGACTTTATTTTTATGAGCATGACATTATAGCGTGCAATGTCTTTATCCACTGTGATTTTTTTGATTTTGTTATATCAGTTCGTTTTAGTGTAGTCCTTAAAACGGAAACATGCAAAATATGACTTTAACAAGCAATTTATTACGCGAAAACTATGAGAGTTAAAAAATTCATTAAGAGCCTAATTAAGTCACATTTTGTGTCTAAAATAAGAAAAAAATATCTGGTATAAATAAAAAATTAAAAAATGGTGACGAAAAATTGCGGTACCCGCGCCGTTAAGGGGGCTGCCTTGGTAGACGTATAATGCGTGCTCGGGCCTACAAGTGCGCAAGCGATAAGGGCGACCCAGTAAGTGCATCACGCCTCATTCCAGCCTCTAGGTGCAAGTCATTGAACTGACTAGCAGTATTCTCATCCACAACTCGCATCTATGCGATATTCAGCAGTGACTGTATTACTTTATGACGTAATATTAAATATATGGGTGTACTGTGCACATATATACCGCTAAAAACTTTCTGCACTAATATTTTCATATCTAAATAAGACCGTCAAAATAGCTATTCTGAGAGTATTCGGCAGCGCTATAGGGATACATGGAGGACCTGAAATTGGTATACGGATGTAACATTCTTAGCACATTGTTTCTTAGCAGGCGTCATCTACGCAAGCTGAGCAATTTCCCTATACACTTGTGTCGACTGAAACTCTGCACTCCGCTCAGCTGCCTGGGCTGGGCTCGCGGCCGTCTTTAGATAAGTACTGAGAGTGAGTGGGTGACATGAGGCGAGTGTGGAGCAGCGACGGAATGAAAGGCCGGGGGAACGGGAGATTCCCGAGAAAACCCGCTGACAAACGACATCGTGCGGCACGATTTCCACACGCGAAAATCCGGGGGCCGACCCCGCCGGGAATCGAAAAGTATTATTGCATGGCTATCTTTAATGTACAGCAATTCCCCCCACTACAAGCATTCCTGAAGATGTCCCCTCAAAACACTTCGGGCTCTCTACTACATTTTTTTTTTAATTGTTATATAGGTAGAGACACTGTAAAATCGTGAAAATGTTTAAAATAGTCTCCAATAAACTGTATTATATTAACCGTGACACGTGTGAACAGTTTTGGGACAAATCACACACGCCGTGTGTCCGAACTGTGCAGTTCTGACTGGGTTTGTTATAGAGAGAAAAAATGCTACAAATAAACGATGGCCTATATCGGTACAAAACATTCAGTGTTATATATACACGTTGGAGCCTATCAAACAGTCAACTATTCCCTCGATTTTCCAGTGTCTCTATATATAGGCTATCTAATAAACTTACTTATATATAATCTAACATTTGTTGGGAGATAACAAACGACACAATCTTATCCGACATTGTAAAGAGATGTAACAGATTAGCATTTAGAGTACGAAATGTCAGAAATACCTATACGCATTGTGAAACCCTAGTAGCAGAAAAACACTGATAATTACAGGCGGCCGTGAAACATTCGCCATCAACCGCTCAAATATACCTGCTGATAGTCCACGTCAACTCCGCGGCAGGCAGTCGACCGTCAGAAGAAAGAAAAAAGTGCATTTAGCCTAAAGCAGTGAACTTGAAGACTTGAACCCATAACCGGGAGTCTCGCTTGTAAGTTTTCCTCCTGCCGTCCCGCCCAGTCCCGTTAACAAACTGACCGCTGCCCTGGGGCCAGCATACAAGACTGGTCGTTCGTTGTTACACGTCCTTCCACGGCGAGCGACAAGCACCAGTAGAGGCGTCGAGGCTACCGATGAGAAGGCGATAGTCAGCCTTATATTCCGTCCACTAGCACGCAATGGACGACTTGAAAAGAGGCGGAGTTTCAGTCTGGTGTAGGATACAATTCATACCTCCATGGATACCACAATCGAACATAACTTTCATTTACGTCTTTGGCTTCACATGTTCCAGATGAGATTTATGTCAAGAAAATTGATTATTTGTTTGGAATGCACCGCTTTTTCAGGTAAACATTGAGTTGGTGCATTTGCGTATCTTAACCATTAAATTGAAACTAATATTTTTTACAGTTGCGCGCAAGTCTATGAGTGCACAACATTTTTTGTTTCTGCCATCCCACAGTACTCTCCCCCTGCTGCGTGACGTCAGAGGTCGTGTACTTCAAGTCGTCCATTACATCTGCAACTGCGCATGTTGTAAGACAACGTACTGAACTAGACGAGAATGTACTCATGGAGTTGTGGGTACAGGCCATTCGGGATAACGTGAGCATTATAAATGTAACCTTTGAAAAATATCACTAGCCATTACTACATAGAATGGAACATTAACTCTAGTTGCCTTACTGATTGTATGGCTGGCTGCGAAATTACGCAATATAGTTCGTGTATTTTCCTCTTTTAATTAAACAATATAGAAACACGACCAACCAAAAATCTACGTAGTTGTACTGTATATTCTTAATAAACTCTTTTGATTTAACTGCATCGATACATACTGACTGCACAATTAATCTTACACGTGCAAACATTAAGTGACGTGTCCCATCCATGTCGTTACGCGCGGAGAGATACAAACTGGCTGAAAATAGAACTTTAGCAGGGTTTTTTTGAGAGCTCACTTCATCAGGAACAGTCTATATACGTATAAACACTCATTTTCACCAAGTCTGTTAGCGACACTTTTTAGGAGTGTGATACAAACAGTTAATGTTAAATTCAGTACACTATTTTAGAATATTGACATTATTTACTTTTTGACTCGCTTTGCTAAAAACTGTACGAAAGAATGTTTAAAGGCCGCTTAAATATTTAGTAAAATAAATGTTATATAATAGTTAGAAAGTGAAGATTCTATTCAATACATAGTTGTCTGTGTGTAGGCCGCAGTGGTCGAGGGGCCAGACCTCCCCCCCTCCCCACCTAGGTGATCGTGGTTCGATCCCCGGCGGGTTCGGTTCAGGATTTATCGCAGTTGGGTTTTCTCGTGGGACTTCCGTTTCCCCGCCTCTCGCATTCCGTCGCTGCTCCACAATCATCTCACCTCATCCATTCATCGAGCCGGAGGGCGACAGGAATATCTCGCTAGTCGAGCAGCCAGCCCAACCTTCACCCCGACATTCTCTCGTACACGCTGTGACCATGCCACAAGACGGCAAACACGTGGTGGATTTCATTTCACATATCTGTGTATGGGAAAACACCTTTACTGCTTACATTCAGCAATGAAAATAAAGAGTTTCACCAGTCATGGAAAAAGACTCCCTAAAAGAAGTCATCTTGCTGAACTCTCAAAAATACTTACACACTAACTAATATATATTTCAATTTAAACAAAAGCAATAATTAAACTAAAAAAAAAAAATATTGCTTAATTGTAGGGGCCGGAAAATGTCGCGTATTCAATGACCTGCAGGCTAGAATCCATTGTAGGCCTACAATGCATATTCAAGCCACGTTTATTCGTTCATTGTCTGTTGTTCCACTGAGTAGCAGCTAGCGGACAAATAGTCGGGACTTGAGTATGTATAGTATAGTTGATACTAACATGTAGGTCTTTGAATTAGCGAAATGTTCCTGCCCCTACTTAATTGGCATTGTTTAGTCATTACTTCCACGTCGTTTTACATTCGTGCTTGTTCAGTGTGTTTGTACATATATATACAGTGTATATTGCGTGTACTTTAGTAACCTTGTTATACGCGTACATTCAACTTGTTGCGAGGGCGTTACCTACTAGCTACGGTGGCGGTCTAAAAGTGTGGAAGCGATAAAGGTGACACAGCACGCGTATCTCGCCTCTAGCCGCATATCACTGAACAACGTGCAATATCCTCGCTTATAACTCGTATCTGTCAGACATTCAGTAACTACACTTATCATTTGATAACAAATGATCAAGAATAAACGTCAGCCATACGCACCGTAACTTAGTTTTTAATTCTGCACCAGGGCGTGGGCGTACCCAGGGTGTGGCTTTGCGGGTTCAAACCCCCTCTGAAATGACAGTTTCCTTATCTAGGTATTACATTTTACATTACAAAAAGCAGAATATTCTACAGAAACAACCAAAATGTTAGAAAAATATGTAAATATTACATTTAGAGATGTCAGAATACATATTACATTGAAACACTTATGCAAGATGAGAGTTCAAAAACCCTCCGAAGACTATTTCTAGGTACGCCCATGCACCAGGACGGACGTGCCAGTTCCGTAATTGTATTTTAAGCGGACTTTAACGTCTCGTCGGCAGGAACGTGATTAGTAGGAAACCCTGATTTTCGCGAGAATATTTCGGCACCAAGTTGTTCCAAGGCCGTACGTGCACATCCGCACTTCTCCTTCATTGTAATTGGCAGAGTGTTTTATGGAAGAAGGTTTTTCGTTTGAGCGTGGCATTCAGGATAAGGTTACTGCGATAACACACGTCTGAGATTTGTAGCGAAACGTCGCGACACGCGAGAGTTGCACAGCTGCAGATGTGTACAAGAGACACTGATACCAACTGATGCAGAAATATGTCCAGCAAAAATAAGGGTTCATTAGAGACGGCGACAGAAGACTGAACACATCGACAGGTAATGGGTCAGGAATCTGCCATAGGTTTCAATGTGCACATCTGCAGCTGTGCTATATCATCTGTGATTGGATGGTATACTCTCACTTTCCTTGGCAAACTACAGCCGTGCGGAGTCACAATAACGTTATACTCATTGGTGCAGTCAAATGAGACGTGTGTCTGAACAAAGAAACGCTGCTAATAACCATGAAGCACAGCTGCCGATGTACACGTGAGATACTGAAACAAAGTGGGACAAATATCTTTTCACTACAAAATGGAGGCCCTAGCCATGACTTATTTCCTTACTACAGACTAGACTGCAAGCAGCTATATGTTTGCTCGACGTCTCTCATTGGCCTACAGTGTCATTGCCTGCAGCACATATCGCTTCTAGCCAATATTAAGTCCAACGGCAGAGTGACTAACATCTTGTAAAGAGGTTTACATATGAGGTGCGCAGAGCAGAAGTGGCGTAAGTCCAAAATCTTTAAAGGGAGAAAAACAGGCCTTTGTAAAAACGTAAAATATAAAGTTTGAATTAACAAAATTGGTGTATTTTTGTAAATGGTACATACATAAGTAACATTCAACTGCTCAACTCCATATTTCACAATACCATGTATGTACTTCACTACTGTACTGTAAAATGGCGGGACATTGTCACAGCAGTAGTAAAGTGCTTCACCCTACACAGTGATGGGTGAACTATGGACTTACCTAACTGTCACTGAAAAGAGGATGCCATGTTGACAACTTAAAAGTATTTATCCTATTTTCACCAATTTTGGACTTACGCCAATTCTGCTCTTCACGCCTTATATATAACTATCGTCACATATAGGCTCGTGACCAACGAATTGTACTTGGAACATAAGTACACAGGATGAAGTATAGCTTATCATTAAGTAATAAAACTAATTTAGCATGCATTTAGCCATGGTCTTTGCTAAGGAACAATCCTAGCATTCACCTGGAGTGATATCGGGAAATCTCTGAGCTGAGGATACCCGGAGAGGGGTAATGAACCCGGGTTCCCACTGTCGCATGCTGCAGTTACTCACCGACGAACTGTCACAGGTGTGCTTCTGTTGCGACAATAGTCAGTGTGTGGCGGTGGGCGTGGCCTCAGTACGACGTCATGCTGCCTGAGGCAGCGCTGCTATTGGTCCGTCACAACCACACGTGGTGTCCTCCCTGCCGACAACAAGCAAACACATCGTCTCAGACGACGTCACGTACACTTCACCATTATTGTACCAGCTTGATTCACAATCAAATAACACAAGTACCGGACATATAACAGCAGACTGCGCACACGACCAGAAGACTTAGGAACAATTAATTCATATTACAATTCCTATGTATTATGTATTGCTGGAACGATTCAATAGCATATGTAGCTGTATATAGCAGGCCTGGGGCGATACGAACAAATGTGAAGTGTAATAGTATTTTGAAGTAAAAAAACGAAAAATTCATAATTTAAAACAGTTTTTAACATTATCACTTTTTTTTTGCGTTGATGCTTTCTCCTATATATAGAACACGCGTGGGCCGCGACGACCTGTGTTCTCCCCCCCCTGTTGCACTTCTCTCGGCAACCTTCTCTCCTCCCCCCTGTTGCACTTCTCTCGGCAACCTTCTCCCCTCCCCCTGTTGCACTTTCGTCGGCCCCAATGCAGGGCTGCCTTCTCATCCTGCTAACGTTACATGTTCCAACTGGAGGTCCTCTTCCGCGCATGGTCTGGGTCGTGGTAGTGATGTGAATAGTAGATTAACTGTAATCTTAGATTATAGATTTCTAGCATCAGAGATATTATTTGTTAGTAATTATAAATATCGACCCATGAAGTTGTATTAATACCGTATAATAGTTGTACAGTAAGCTTATTCCAAAAATGTTTGTAACAAATTATAAAATTTAACTTTGGAACTATATTTTAGGGGTTTGACCAAACCTGTGGGATTAAAGCAAATTCTTTGCTCTCGTTGGCTGGTATACTGTGCACCCGCTCAAGAAATGTAACATTACTATTTTCTTTATAGACTACGAGCAGTCCCCCGCGACTTTGCTCGCGAGTATTATTCATAACTGATACTATTTACTTTAATTGAAAAACCTCTTTGTACACCAGATTGGTACCTCAGTCATCAAGTGTTAGAATGACAAAACTGCTAACTGAACTAACTCTGCGGCAGAATAAGTAGCTGTAGCTGTCCACGCAAAAATCAGTCTCAATTTTGTCCCTGCCACTAACAGCGACTTCACCTTGACCTAATTTATATCACTGCAAAGTTGACGTTGTGGGGTAGTTATAGGCTCTTAGATGTAAGATGTTAATTGAATGAAAAACATCTTATTTACCCTGTGCATAACCACTGGTGACTGTGCCCTCTATTACATATAATCAATATATTCACTAGAAGTTTAATGCCATTAGAAAGTTTTGATGGGAAAAGGTTTTGCGGAAACATATTTGGTGCCCCAACCTTGGGATTAATGATCTATTATACTACGTGAGCTGATGTTGTCGAAAGACTAAGTGGAAAGTGAGCTGCATAATCCATTTTACCCATTTTAAACGACTATATACAAATTGCACTAATTCGATCTGCTTTCCAGTTTTTGTGTGTCAGAACTGAACGTTCGCACGCAGCTTTTAACGGAATTCGAGCCCAGAACCTCCCGGAATGTAGACCTGAACTACAAGCAACTGCGTCACGTAACGTCGAAATAATTAATGAAAACAAATTTAACTTAAAAAATACAATATTAATGTCCTTGGCTCATAGAAATTGTACAATACAACGTCTCGATATGTTTCTGTAGCGTGAACTCCCGTATAATTTATTTCTCGCTGCTCGTACTTGCTTTTCGGATCGTCTGCCTTGAATGTTCACAAACTTAGTTTTATTCTTAATAATCAATTTATCTCATAAAGTAAAATAACTTACATATAACTTTTTAAATAGTTATGTAAGCATCACTCTGACGCGAACAACACCCCAATATCTCTAATGGTTAGATAGATATCATGGGTTGATGGAACACAAATTTTGCTTTTTTTCACCCTTTTGCGAGTCGAATTTCGAAATATTTTAATTTCACAATTTATATATTTGTATAAGTATACAATTGAAGTGCAAATCACGATGGCAGCCCGTTCAGTCGAATCAAAATCGACCACTTCTTAAAAAACACACATGACCCCTGCACAGTACTGAGAATTCGAATTTCGAAAAATCTAAAAACCGTTTTGCGATTATTTTCGTAATCATCATCCTGAAACAAAAATTAACTGTATATCTTGACAGGTTCGATAGATATCGAGGATTTATCTATAACACATTACAGGTCTTTTCACCTTCTAAGAGAGTGACTTTCGAAAAACCCTTGAATCACGTGTTAGAATACTCAACAGGTGTCTCTAAGACGTGAAGATCACGACAATAGCCCGTTGGGTTCAAGATATATCGACGATTAATTAAAAACACATTTCATCATTTTCCACTCATTTTCACGTCCTTAGGTGGGGAATTTCGAAAATTCGTGGAATTACTTTTCAGGTAATTGAGTAAGCATCAATCTTAAACCAAAATCACGTCGCCATATAAAAAGAAATGAAATCGATATGTATATCGATTGTGAATCGAAAACACATTTTACCCCCTTTTTTTTTTACCTCTTTGGGGCCGAATTCGGGAAATATATTTTAATGGTATATGGGATATTTACAAAAGCATCAATCTAAAGCAAAGAGAAAATCTAAAGCAAAGAGAACTACGATATCTCGATTGTTCGATATATACAATAGAGGAATAATCGAAAACACATATTCACATATTTTCACCCCCTTAATTAAAGAATTTCGAAACGTCTTGGAGTCCTGTCGTAGTCATTTGTATACGTAACGAAATGAAGTAAAAATCACGACGATAGCCAATTATGTTTCAGTGATATAGACGATTCATAAGAAACACTTTTAGCCCGTTTTTACTGCTTGGGGGTCGAATTTAAAAAAAAAATCCTAAAACCGCTTTTTGGGTACTCACGTAAGCAACATTTTGAAGTGGGTACCAACTCTCTATCCCGACGGATTCGTTAGATATCGGTAGTTAATCAGAAACACGTTTAAGGTCTTTTCACTCCATTAAATGTTAAATTTTATTTTTGTGCCAAACCGTTAAACGTACTCCTAACACGTTACTGAAGGCCTATGGAAAGAACAAGAACTTGAAAAAAAAACTTATATTATTTTATTAAATTCAGCCATAATGGAAACAAATTTTCGGAGCCTCCCAAAATGCCTATAACCAGCCTTTTAAACCTGTTATTTTCTTCATAATTTTCATGTCACAGATGTGTCAAGCAAGAAGAAAACATCTTGAGGCGTCTATGTGGACATTACTTGTTCACGTTTAAAAATTTTGTGTGTAATTTATTTTACATTATTACAAGGGTATGAATATTTAGAAGCCCCTTTCACTATTAGAGATTCAGTTTATAGTATTAATTTTATTGAAGTTTTTTCATTTATTGATATTAGTTGATTAATGTGATAGTTTTTGTAGAAATTTATTGTTATTGTAAACAAGCATAAAAAACCAAACTATAACTAATATATGAATTAGTTAAATTAAACGATTTAATTGGTAACTAAGGTCTGTCATTAGCTGAGCATTAAGGCGGCCGTCTGTCCGGAGCGCCGAGCGGTCTGCAAATGTACGCCACACAGAAGTTCAAACAAACATCGCTCAAAGTACGCGAGTTATGTTTGTGTAGGAATAAGTAGTATTCAAAGAACACGAGTTTATACCCATTTATGTCCTGTAGTAATCATTACAAGTTATTATTTTATTGCGGCAGGAAAACGATAAAAATTGGTGTCCTGCAGTACTTTTTATGTGATCATTAAACGATTTCTGCACAGGGTTATTATTATAACGTTTTTGTGGACGTACGGCACACGAGTGAATGTTGCTGAGCTGTATAAGCTCCGCCCCCCTTCCCCCCTCAGTCGTCAAATAAAATATAAAGTTAATACTGTTTTTTTTTCTCTTTATTTTATTGGGGGTTTGACCACAAATTCGGCTCAGTTTACTGTACTTTCTATGCACAGCGCATCTCTGGCTAAAATGTTAACGCCATAAATTGATAGGTTGTTACCGCCAGCTCACTGACGCGCGCCTAGGAGCTAGAGCAAGGCGTAATACGCGTGTTGTCTCGCCCTTACTGCTCGTACATGGGAACTATGTCCATCCAGGTGCATGATATGTGGTAGTATGTGTGCGTGCAGGAAGCTGAGGTCACCATATTGTGTCGTCTTACCTCCGCGTGGTCAGTTGTCGCGCGCCGTCAGCTTCCGTTGTTCGTGTCGCCAACAAGTCTTGCCAACATAACACTTCCTGGCGCCTCAACACCTCGCACAGTACAAACGCTATGCTAAGCTCTATTCTACTGCACGTTGGAAAGATCTATGTTAGAAGTATGGGGCAGGAATAATTTCTGTCGCTTGAGCGCTGGTATCGGTAAGGCCGGATTACACATTGGTCCAATAGACTGGGCCAATCTAGGAAGGTTAAAAGGCCAAAGGCAGAAGAATGACGAGCTGTCACTTACACACTGGTCCAATTCGTGTTTGGCCGTCATATCACCAATTTCGACCAAAGGCAATGGAGAATGTAAATGAACGTGGCAGTTGTTGCAATAACTTCTATGCGGTGTGTACATTTGCAGAATACAGACAGAAACATATTTTATTCTGTACCATGCATCTGCTGCCGCATTTTAAGTATTAATTTCCCGTCCAAACAACGAATCTACGAAAACAACCAACACCAATGCATAGCCCAATGTGTAAACAAAGTCCAAGCCACGGCCGTAGAAGAACAGGTCTGGACACTCCGCCTGGAAACTTGACCCCCTTGTTGTTTGGCTGCAGCTCACCAAGTTGCCAAGAGTGTTGTGCGTCTTTGGCGCTGCAATCAGGGCGGTCGAGCTCTAACTCCGCCCACTTCCCTCCCACTTGTTTCCAGTGTTTACATTATAAAGACAAACCATTTTTCAAAACGTATTTTTGTCAATTTAAGACATACTATATTCACTTATAATTCTAAAGTATGGCTCCAGCGATCTTTATTTACTTTATAATGTAAACAATGGAAAAAGTGGGCGGAGTTTGAGCCCGACCGCCCCGACTGCAGTGCCAAAGACGCACAACACTCTCGGTAACTTGGTGAACTACAGCTAAACAACAATGGGGTCAAGCAAAATACATTGGTAGATAGGCGAGTGTCCAGACCTGTATTTCTACGACCGTGGTCCATGTCAACACCAATGTTAACGCCAATCCCTTTGACGTTGGACTAAAAACCGACAATGAATGGCTATCTTCCAACACACAGCCAACATTCCAAGATCGGCCAAGCACCAGTTACACGTTGGTCGATTCCTTCCAAGGTCGGGCGTCAGGCCAATGTGTAAACCCGGCCTAAGATATGTAAGCTGACCAATCACAGAGCATTAGTGAATTTTATGTTACATGAAGTTGATCATTTAATAGCCAAAATTGGTTTGTTTTTCTCTTTAAAATGAAACTGAACGACTTCTCTAATTTGCCAAGCCTAGTTAAATACAGTTTTACTATGATCTCGTATTTTACCACACCTATCAGCTATAGCAGCTCAACTATCGGCAGAATTTTCCCTGTTACAAAATCTCCCACAAGAAAACACATTTTATCTCTAAACTAAAGTAGATTTAACCTTAACTTTATGACGGTATAAGACGCCCTACAACCGAAATAACCGCAAACATTCCAATAACTGTAAGAGTCGAACTCTTTCTCTGACATAGTGTGTACTGCAATCGTGCTTGACGAAAGACATGAAAATATATTGCATAGTCACGTGGTTATTTGGTGAACTCCCAACTTTCTTATGTAAGAATCTATGAATAACCTATCACGATTGTCTTCCATTCGTATTCTGGTGATATTTTTGTCCATAGATGTAGCCTATGAGTTATTGCGAGAAAAAGGGAAAGTAAACATGATTCAGAGCAAAAAGTTAGCGAAAATAGCAATACAAGCGTAAGTTATTTACGTAATAAGTTAACAGATGTAAATAAAGTAAATATTTTAAAAACTATTCGTTGGAAATTGGAAATTAAGTGTAAACATCTGGCTTTTTTATGTCGGTTGTAGCAAGACTTTTTAATGGCGTTGGCAATGGAAGTAAGGTATGGTTATTTCGATTGTAGCACGGTCTTAAGGCGGCCGCCTAGTTGAACGCATTTTGCGAGGCCTAGACGTGCGGAAGCGGTAAGGGTGCCACAGCACGCGCATCGCGCCTCACCCTAGCCTCTAGGCGCAAAGTCACTCAACTGACGCGCCGTCTTCTCGCAGACCACTAGCCTCTATAAGACATTCCGCGGAGATCCTTACATTTTATGACGCCTCTGCGTTTTGAAATATTCTGCGGCAAGATTTTCATACAAAAAAAAAAAAAAAAAAAAAAGAACCGCAAAAACTCCCAATTTCGCCATCCAACTGAGCCACGGGGGGTCGGCCAACCAACTGAGCTAGGAATGCTTATGTGATCGAGAGATTATTATTTGTATAAGAATACTTGGGTCTAATATTAACTTACGTTTGTACTGTTTTATTTTCAAATATGTTTGTTTTCCGTCTGCGAAATGGTAAACGACGTCAAATAATATTACCAAATTATTGCCGTGCATCGCAGCACAAGGAACGAGACGTGCAGCTGCGATATTTTTCAAGTTTAAAGCATTTTCTTTTGTGAACGATCGAATTAACCACTTTGAAATTGTTATAGCTAAAATTAAGATATTTGAATTATGCCGATTAACAGTTTAGAAGTCCTACTTGTCGCACAAGCTTATACTTTGAAAGATGAGGTATACAGTGTTCGCCATCTTGTCGCTCACGCACGCCAGCCTGCCATCTTCCGCAAGTCAACAAAATGGATTTAGTTTCGCCAACAAAATCTTTAGTCCATCGAGAAAAAAAATTGTTGGTTCAAAGTACATCACTCATAACTAACAATATTATTTTGTTGACAAGTTGTAACAAGTTGTTTGTGTACACAAAATATTTATTTGACGTCCTGTAGTAATCAAATATACGTTTGGCAGAAACAAAGTGCGTTTAAATGAATAATTTGGTCGAGGGAAATAAATAAATTTGTTTGGAGGACTCCAAGCTTGGTCTTACCAACAAAATATTGTTTAGCTGAAGCAAACATCACCCAAACCAATATATTTAGTATAATGAAACAATTCTTTTTCTCAGTGTACAGCCACGATTTTGTCGCGAAAATATTTTTGCAACATGTTGTTTCAGTGTTCCGCGTGCACCTTGGCAGCTCTGCTTCACGGCTATTGGCAGCGTGTCTTTGCTCAGACACGTCCCTCACTTGACTGCACCGATAACAATGACGCTAATGTGACGTAATACGTCTGTGATTTGTCAGTGGAACATCAGGACAAGTGTCAGTTAAAACGTCCAATCACTGACCATGATACAGAGTTGCGGATGTGAACATAAGGCAATGAAATCAAATGGTGCAAAAATCTTTTCACCATAAAATCGTGGCTCTAGCTTATTAGTCAATACCGTATCATTTCTTGCGTTGAAAAAATTTGTTGTCGCGGTAAAAACAGTTTCAAACAAAACTACTAAACAGATTTGTGATATCTTCTCTCGTTTAAAAAAAAAATAACTATCGCAAGAATAGTCGCAAGAGGGAGCATGGCTGTGAGTACATCGTATGTCTCTATTTTATATATGTTTTTCTAATCCGGTTGATGTTTTCCAGCTACAAGAAGCCAACATAGAAGCACTGTTAGAAGTGCGTGTTGCTTTATTACGCAGCTGGAAGTAGTTTAGTAGTTTGACGTGAAACAAAAGAAGGCGTGACGAGGTACAAGAGCGTTCATGAGCCACGCACTTCCTCCAGTTCAGATGCGAGGAGAGATGTTTGAGGGTGATCACGTGACAAAAACTCATAATTTTATATTCGTACGACGTAATGTTAGTTTCACAGACGTTACTTGTGACTACAATTTCCACTTGTGAAACTTTTATAACTCTCGATGTATTCCCATAGCGGCAGGTCAAAGTCGAAATTTGCAAGTTACAGGCACATGCTAATAACAAAAAACAGCTGATTAACGCGAATTAAAAAATTTAAACTAAAATTATATAGTATGGGTCATACGCTAAAATATTTAAAATTACGCAGCACGAGTCCTTTATATTTTTCAACAAAATCTAAAAATGCGACGGTAATTTTCTTCATATATGGCCATTTTTAAAATATATATATAAAGTGACTTGTGTGGTTTTAAATATTTTAGCATATGACCCATAATATCTTATTTCAGTGTAAATTATATCATTATAGTAAGTCAGTTGGTTTTTGTTATTAGCATGTTCCCGCAACTTGCAAATTTTGACTTTGACCTGTCGCTATGGGATGACTATAGGAGCTAAAAAAAATTTCTACCAGTGGAAATTGTAGTCACAAGTAATGTCTATAAAACTAACGCTATGTCGTACAAATATAAAATTATGCACTTTTGTCATGTGAACGCCCTTGACTTGCTATTATTGTGCAGACACTGAGTGTGTTAAATCACTACAGCATGAAATGTAACAAACACGACACACGTGACTGAGCGAACCTACGTAACCCAGCAGATCGCTTTATATAACAGCCTATAAAGCTTGCCAATCAGGAGAATGTTACCTCGGTATATGTGAACAGTCGCTACAATGGTCGTTACCAGGATTTAGTCCGTGGGGAAGGGGGGGGGGGAGAGAGAATAGTTAAGGCAAGTGGGCTTGCGGGGAAGCGTTAGACAATTGTACTGTATTTTTAGTTTTGAGCCATAACATTTTTTCGAATTGTGTTGTCAAAATTTTCTCTTCGACAAAGCATAGGACACATTCTTGGTAAACTACTTGACGTTGGAATATTTCATTAAATTGAACTGAATAATCATTGCAAGAAAATTATAGCATAACTTTAAATAATTTACTTGCACTGATTCCAATATAATTTATGTCAAACAGTTTACCAAGAATATATCCAAGGCTTTGTCTAAGAGAAAATTTTGATAAAACAATCGGAATAAATACAAACTGAACATACAACAAAACAGTCCAACACGCCCCCTTAACGTGACAACACCGAGATCATTAGAGACGCGAACATACAACTTGGTACAATGACAGGAGCTGGCAGATGAGTCGGTAATGGTCTTCATTGCAGAACCATGCCAGCATCCGTCTGGAGCGATATAGAGAAACCATTAGGCAATTTTGAGAGAGGTGGAAGCGGGAGAAGCATAGTAATGAGCATTACAAAACTGTGTATATTTAATTATGTGTTTTTAACAAAAGACCAGTGAATTTCTTCTTTACACTTAAAGAAATGTAGAAATGTAACGCAAAAGTTTGTTTGACACTAACAGGCAAATTATCATTTCCTACCAACTTTAAACACCACAAAAAAATCGTAAGGTGAAAGAGTGTTCTTCCTTGCCCCCCCCCCCCAAAAAAAAAACCTTACTGACACCCACGGTAGCTACTCATCGTGTACCGACCGAACTATTGCTTTTACAGGTACAGTTAATTTATGAAAAATGGTTCTATAGTAATTATATATATTCCTGCGTAAATGAAATTGGGCTTTGAAGTTTACAATTTTAGTTAGGTTAGTTTAGATTATGTTAGGTAACATAACCTAAGCTTACGTGATGTTAGGTAAGGTTATTGACGTAATCTAAAGTAACCTAACGTAACGAAAAGAAAAAAATTGTTTGTGTAGGATTACTTCTAACAACTATAAAAACATATTTCATTAATTAATTAATAAACTGTACGCGCAAAATCAATAGTTTGACCGGTATACATTGAGTAGCTACTCTTCACATTTACCCATAACTCCTCTCTCTCACACACCTTTACATTTCTTGACAAATTAGAGTTTTTCACATTAAAATTAACTGTTGTAATAACACATTACGATAGGCTCCTGAGTTGACACTCTTTTGTTAAATGTTGCAGGTCATGCCTGGCCAGGTTTCGAACCCGGAACCCACAGTGGGAGAAGGACGACGCCTTGCAGTGACCTTGAAGGACGAAGGCCGTCAATGACGTACCTTGGGCACTTTGGTTAGCCCTCTATGGACGGGCACTTTGGTCAGCCCTCCCGGTCCTCGGTTACGTCAGTGTGGGAATTGGCACATCTGAAAACTATGAAATAATAAGCACTTCCGTGCACGAAAAAAACACTGGAAAACACTTAAAATTGTTTCCCACCGTTTAGTTCGTGTAGCAATATTTTCCTCTTCTCAACGAAGTAAAACCTAGCGAGCTGGCACAGAGGTGACGTTGGACTCGCACTGGGGAGAACATTGGTTCGATTTCCGGCTCCAGCCGACCTGATCTCAGTCTTCTATTGCTTCCCGGAACAGTTCCAATAGACTGCTTGGGTGGTTTCTTTCCAAAGGCCATGGCCGATTCCTCTCCCAGTTTGCCGTCATTGTGTTGTCAAGTGTTGTCACCGTCTCTAATGACATCGCTGAAGACGAGACGTTAAGCCCACATTTATATACCTTACACTCTCGCTAAGATTGTATAACGAGTACAAACATTGAAACAAGGAAGTTGATTGAATTTAACGAGTGCGAAATGTCGCTAGAAAACAGCCATATTTGTTTCACAGCTCGATACTCGAAGCAGCTAATAGACGAACAGCACAGAAACTGGATGAGAAGAGAACAGGCTAGGTTTGCGACTGACTTGTTAGTTTCTGTATGCAAGGGCAGATCTAAAAAAGTGGGGGGGGGGGGATGACTGCCCCGGGGAGGGGGCGATGGTGGTGCCGAAAATTTTTACTTGGGATTGAATTGTAAACGAATGTAAAAAAGATAGAATATCTACCAATATTTCGATTCTTACTAGTTTTGTATTTTTGTGTTTTTATTAACCTTGAACACCGTACAATGTTATAAATACAGTATTTATAATTAGAATGCACACTTGAAACACTGCTAATGGTAGCTATATAAGTGCAGGTTTTATAGATAATGCACCGCGCCCTCTTTAAGTTTTAAGTATTTCAAATCTTAACTCAAATTTGGGAACACGGAGCTCGTGTAGCCGCTACATAACGATGAACTCAGACATGTGAAATAGTTCAAGGTCCCGTGCGAGCACGGTCATTGGCTGAGGTGAAACTGTGATGTCGAACGTTAATCGCCTCCTCCATCAGTTCCAGAGACAAACATAGTTACTACCGAGCAAGTTAAGATAGTCCAGTTCAGCTGCAGACAACACCTCACCTGTCCAGCCTCTGAACATGTAGGCAGGCGAGGATTCTTCAAACTTTGCGCTAAGGGTGCCGCTGACTGGAATGTCTAACACAGCCATTAAGGTTCCTATCTACCTGTGCTTGAAACACACTGCAGCGAGTTACAAGTAGTCATATTTGGAATAAACATCTCAACGCGTATTTAATCTGTAATCTATAAAGAAAACAATATTTCTGTCAGTTTAAAAATTAAGATCGCTTATAGAAAACCGAATTTTCCATACCCTCAAAATGGTTAAAAACAGCTATTTTAAACTGCCGTATCCAGAAAAATTCCAACCAACAATAACAGAAATAAGCACTGGAATTTTAACCATAAGTATCGCAAATACTGTATAATAACACGGTTGCCCCTTTAAAGTCCCATACAACGACCAACATGATAGAATCCATTATCATGTGTATACCGAAGTCCTACCATTTGTCCATTACCTGCTACTCATTCAGACAACAGACAATGAAGTAATAGACGGAGCTTGAGTATTCATAGGACATTGGATTCTAGCATGCAGGTAATTGAACTTGCGAATCCTTCCTAGCCCTAGTTATGGGCAGTACAGTAACTGTTAGTTGCAACACCACACGTCTGTGATTTGCGGGCAGAATACCAAGACACGTGGGAGTTCAAAACAGCCAATCACTGACTATGAAACGAACTGCAGATGTGCAAGTAAGACAATGAAACCAACTGGGGCCAAATTATTTTCGCGAAATGTTCACGGTCCTATTATGTTTACTACAATTACTACGTTTCCATGTCGTTTTAACATCGGTTTCAAAACACTCATGGAAACAGGATTCAAATCTATTTGAGTGTCAAGGTCGTTACACCAAAAACTGGGATCGTAACGGATTGAGTCGGGCGTAAAATGCCATGGAAACGCAGATCGTATTGAAAACGAATCGAAAGTAAACAAACACATACAAATGAAAGATTAAACAAAAATTATCTTACGATAATGAAGATCGATAATTTCCTTGTATTCACTTCATTTAATAAAGAAAATTAACTTTACGCGGAGGCAAAGAAAAATAAAGAGATGGTTGTATGCATTTATTTATTTAACGTCAACCAACATTAATTTCAATTGTACCAACATTACCACGCGTAAATTTGTCCAGCGAACTGAAATTGATTTCAGTCGTTTCCAAAGTTTGCGTGTAGACGGGCATTGTACTTAGTCGGGATTCAATGCCCAATTTGTTTTCAAACCGATATGAAAACGTAGTAAACGATGTCCGGAGCCTCGATTAAATAAATTTGAACCGACGCAACGCAAGTGCACATCAAGTTAACAACTATTTAACGCGATATTTAATCTGGCGGGAGAGCGTTGAGGAAATGTCCCCCAGTCAAAGACCAGGCGCAGTGGAAGGCAGGTAGCTGTTGTTACAAGAGGGGTTGTCGGGGAATGCAGCTTCTTCACCTTGTCGCGTCGTCCTCTGTGGCTGCAGGTTACGTAGTAGGGAAGGGGGGGAGGGAGAGAAGGGAGAAGGAAGGCAAATAAGGCGTGCCGACGAAAGTGCTTCGTCCCCCGCCAGCAGCGAGTCTCAAGGTCAACAGCCGAGCAGCGGGGAGGAGGGAAGCCGGAACCGGTCACTACACACCAGGCAGCACCAACTGGCTTCCTGGCGCCCCGAGTGCTATGTCATATAACTGCAACCTGCTGATATACGCAGATACTATACAGGCTAATATATATGCCAACAACAAAGATTGCGTGCTTAAACTACCAGCGTCATGAGGTAGAACTACTGAATAAATTACCTTTCTGCTAGCATACATTCCGTTTGGGCACTGGTGGTTACGTTTCAGTCATTTATTTTCAGTTGTGGCAAAGAAAAATTGTTATTCGTCGAGGAAATAAAGTTTATTCTCTAGATTGTTACGAGGGGCCGCGGTGGCTCCATTCGCCTCCCACTAAGGCGATCCGGGTTCGATTCCCGGCGGGGTCGGTCCCCGGGTTTTCGAATGTGGGAATCGTGCCTGACGATGCCACTGGTCGGTGGGTTTTCTCGGGGTTCTCCCGTTTCCCCCGCCCTTTCAATCCGGCACTGCTCTATACTCATCTTTCACCCCTCACCATGATGTTGAAAGCTGACCAAAATATCTCACGCACTCGCTCACTCCAGATTGTTATGTTGGCAGCGTAGTATGTTGCTTGAGGAGAGCACACAATCAGCGTTCTTGCACAATTGCACAAGCTGCCCGGTATTGGTTTATAAGTGTATTTGCTGGAAACATCATGTCCATAAAAATATTGGGTAGATTGACATCAGCTACTGCTGGAAAAAAATTTAATATTTTCCAATCTTTAGTGTTATAACAAAGTTTTAAAGACAAAACATGTACAAGGGACCCGTGTTTTTCGCGAAAATAATTTTGCCTCACTTCGTTTCGGTGCCTTACGTGCACATCTGCAGTTCTGCTTCGTGGTCAGTGATTGGATATTTTAAACCTCACGAACCTTGGGCTTCTTCCGGCAAATCACAGACGTGTGGTGTTGCAGGAAGTTTTTGTAATTGGCTCAGTCAAATGAGATACGGCTCTTCACATAGACACGCTGCTAATAACCATGAAGCATAACTAAAGACGTGCACGTAAGGCTCTAAAACAAACTGGTGCAAAATTCTTTTCGCGAAAAAATAGGGTTCCTAACAGACGTTTCTAAGTTTAAAAGTTGTTCAAACATAAATTCTGAATATCGGATTCAGTAAAGATTTTTTAAACTGAAGTCATACTATACACTTTATATTGGCTGCACTGAAATAACCGATTTCGTTTCGTATTTTCCACAACAGTCCAAAATTCTGGTCGGAATGAATTCTGGATGGACGTGAAATGCTGCAGAAGTAGTGGGTGTAATATTGTTGAACCAAAAATAAAGAATTAGTACAACAGCCCACGTTGCCGGCCTCCGTAGTGTAGTTAGGCGCCAGTGCGAGAGGTCCCGGGTTCGAATCCCAGCTCGGCCATGGATGCCGTGTTGTCCCTTCAATTCACTTCACCCTCATAGGCTCTTCAGATCTCGTTGTTAAAGAGCCGTAAAAACCTATCACCTCACCTCACAGCCACAATCGGCACGGAAAAATAACATAACTTACACAGCATAACATGCGAAATTGTTAGTACACAATCAGCACGAAATAAATTGTTTTCTGACCAATCAGAAAATAGTCAACGAGTAAGAACTAAATTGTAATTGGACTAAAATTTTCGCGCAAACCACTCTTATGACGTTTCACAATCTTATTGGTCGACATGAAAAACTTCGCATAGAAAACTCAGATGACCATCTGTAACGACAAGTCGAGCAAATTACGCCTCGTAAGTCATGCCAAGTATTAGTTGTGTACGCCTCCATTTGTATCTCAGACATTCACTCTCTTATGTAATGTTTCTTCTTTGTTTGTTTCTATCTAGTAGGCCACAACAAATATATAATAAGAGATGAGAAAAATAACGTTGAGTTTCGTCTCTTTATCTTCCGTACTCTGTGGTCTTGTCTCTGACGTTCGCCGAGCTAAGTCGCGTGTACAGTTTCCGTCTAAAGTACAGTTTTTAAAAGTGAGTAGAATATAAATGAATCGTCATTATTTCAAATACGCGTTTTGAAAATCAATATGGGAAAACTACAAAACAACAGTCGTAAATAATGATAGTAGCCAAACTTAATGAGCAAACCTTTATCCAGATTGGTTTGCAGATAGCTACGCTGTGTCAGACGTGTATCCCCGTGTAGCAAGAAACTACAGCGTTTTCAAGGTTATGTTGGCACAGTACATATTCGCGATAAACCATTATAATATCTGATCATGGCCTTAAAAAAGAAACCGAACATGTAACGTTCCTGGGATGTAGGTTTAAGTAGTTTCAAATAAACTTGCATCGACCGACACTCTACACGCTGCTTGGTGGTTTAGGCAGGCTGCCACCTTGACATTAAAAAAACGTATTACCAAAACAGTTATTCACGAACATACGAGTCTAAAAGCTAACACTGATTCTACAACTTTACAGCCGAGGTTCTTATAAGGACTCGTTTTATAAAAGCACTAACCGTCGCTCTGTATACAGAATGTTCGTGAGCTACTGTCGAATTACTAAATATAGAACTTCCTGCTATTGAAAACTTTAACTGTGCATCGTGCTACATAAATGTTTTCCTTCACAGATGGTTGACTTAGAACTAGAGGTTATAACATGTATTCTGTTCTGAATGTGCCATTCCGCTATCGTCTGGAATGCGTTTTCTTTTTGTAGGTCAACATATTAGGAATAAATTTAATTGTCCTTCCCCCCCTCATTTTTTTCAAATACTCTGCAATTCAGTTAATATAAATATAAATTAGCATAATGTACCTCGTAACACATACATGCTATCACTAATCTAGTCATTACAAATCGGTATTACAATTCTAGCATAATCATGACTACAATATATTTTAATTGACCCCTGTGAGTCGTTTACATAAATTTGTTATAACTTACGTAAAAACTATTTTTAAAAAAAGTAAACATCAGATTGTCCATGTACGGCAGTAAAAACTACACCTCTGTAGTTAAGTTTAATTCTTTTGTCAAAAGATGATTGAAGCATTTCCTGGTCTAAAACAATTTGACCAATTTTAACAGTACCCACTACCACAGGAACTTGACACAGTACCTTACATATCATTACACACATTTTAAACGAAATATGAAAGTGCAATAACGAGGTAATATAAAATTTAAGATAATAAATATCTTTCTCCGTGTATTAAAGAAAAATTAACTCCAAGTACCAATTTAGTTGAAGAATATGCACCTAATCGTAGACTGCAATGTTTCTAATAAGAGGCATTGCCTGGAATCCATCACTTCCTTAATTTGTAATACTAAAATAAAAAAATTCAACAAAAGGAGCGATACAGGTTCTTGAGAGTGCTGACAACCTAGAAGACTAAATAATATTAGGTGCGGCTGAGTCACCTTTTAAAATATCGCATGCTACAAAAACAATTGTCTACAATGAGAAGAGGGAAGTATTGCTATGAGAAATAAGGGAAAAAACTGTACGTAGCAGTTTCCGACTTTTTGTTCATAGTTTTCACGGTACAGAAAACCAAGTTAGAAGATCCTGTAATAATGTGGGTTGCAAGAGTCGAACAAAGTCAGTGGTGACATGTACTGTACGTAGGTTCGACAGTGACTGAGCCCACGTAATAAAATATACTAATTATATTTTATGGTAAATTACTATAAATTCATAGCCTTGTTCCTGTCAGATCTGCGAGGCAGACAACATTCTTAATTAAACAAATTTAAAGAAATTATCGAATGCCTGCAGTTTTTTGTTTCACGTAGGATGCAAAATTTAACAAATATTACGACAATAGTCAAAAATGTGTTTTTTTTTTGTTTCCTTAGGAGCAAAATGAAAATATTTATCTTAAAAACTGGCGATTTTGTTTGCCCATTTTACAATTTTTATTATTATTAAAAGTCTAAGCAGTTGTGTAGCAGATTACTATTAACTAGATTTGTAATTCCGTTTTTATTTTAAAAAATATTTGAGAGACCAATTTAGCTTTTTATCGAGCTAACTTTAAGGGTGGTATTCTAAAACATTTTAATTTGCGGCCCGCAAACGAACCCACAAACTCCACTCGCTCAAGTGTTGCTTGAGAGGAGAACAGCCCGCCATTTTGCAGATTATTGAACCAAAGCTAGGTTGAGAGAGCTCTTCTTCGACCAGAACAAATTAAATGGTGGCCAAATGATTCGAATGGGAAATAATGCGTCGTACATATTTTGAAATATCCTGTAAAACGTAATAAACTGCTACGAAGAAAGTTAATAATATGGACTTTATGGAGACGAAATGTTGAAAAACGACTGTGAGTAGCTGAAATATTAACAGTGCACTGCAAAATTTCCGTAAATTCACGGAAATATTTACAGAAAAGTACTGTAATTTTACGGAAGTGACTTCCGTACTTTTTGTTTACGGAAATTTGTCCGTATTGCCAGTTTACGGATGTTTGACCGTAACTTTCCATAAATTCATTGAAATATGTTTCTGCAATTTTAAAACATATTTTACTGTGTTTCTTTAAAAAAAAAGTATTAATAATCACCATGAATCCTGGAGTTAATGTGCATGCACAGTGGTGCTGAACAAAAAGAAGACAAGGCAAGCTAAGGTAATAGAAGTGTTGCTTCCTGGTTGTCCACACTTTGCCGCGAAGAGAAGAGCAATACAAACAAGGACTCATATCGCACATGGAAAAAGGGCCGAACAGTCCAGTAAGTGTCTGAAGTGTTCAGAGTAGTGACAGAGTGGGCGTTTTAGCCCAACTGGGAGCAAAACCGGCATAAGGTGCATTTGAATAGCAATAGTACCCCCTTCCCAGGGGCTCCTATTGGGCTACAGGGCCATTAGGGAGGGGTGTCCTAGGCTGCGATTGGTTGTTGGGGTCTTTCGGTACGAATATCACCTAAGTGCCATGAGGTCTGTGATTGGCTGAGGGCTTAAACATCGCCCTAGAAGGGGTTGGACAGGGGAGTGAGGGGGAGAGGAAGTGAGGGAAGTTGACCGTTTTGGTACAAGTTATGCCTAAACACCATGAGGGGTAAGAGGATGTCTGTCCCCTCTCCCGCACCCTATGCTTGTACTAGCCTATTTCTACCCTTATGGAATATCCCCTCCCTGTCATAACCCCCTCTCCTTATGATATACCTCTGTCCTGTCTTAAAGCCTCTCCTGCCCCCCCCCTTTCCTTAGAACATACCCTTCTAGCCTACCCCACTCAATGGCCACACACATCTTATATTCTCCTTGCTTCATCACTGCTGAAAAAAATCGCACCTGTTATCTGTGCTTCGCGCTGAGGTTTACGTACCTTTAAATATATTTATTTCTATAAAATAAAATATGTTTTTCATAATGTAACTAATGAAGTTCTCTAAAATCAGAATGTCAAATACAAAAGTTGTCTCTTATAAAGTTGATATCTTACCACTGCATGGAAATCACTTACTCCTAAATTGTCGCTGCGGTACAATGGTTAGAGCTTCTACCTGGCAATTATAAAGTCGTGTGTTCGAATCCCAGCAAATTCGAAAAAATTTTCAGATTACTGAGTAGTGCGTAATAATCTAGATAAATCATAGTTTATAAGAAAATATAGTATTTCTGGAAAATGGAGTGCTAGTAGATTAAAGAAGTTTAATATTTTTTGCGGAAAACGGATTGTCCGTAATTTTACGGAGGATTCCGTTATCAAGAAAAACTGAGTGTCCGTTACTTTACGAAGATTTCTGGATAATTTTTTCCAGTACTTTTCCGTAATTTCACGGAAATTTTTTCTAACAGTGTGTGTAAAACAGCTACAATTTAATTTTAAAAATAATGTATAACATTAAATATAACGCTCTTGTGCAGACAGTAAAATAACATATACATTTTGAAGATTAACGGACTGTGTTTGCTTAAACGAAAAACGACAATGCATTCTATATGTTAGTCACAGCACTAACTAAATATATACTTTTCTGTTCTCTAATAACATATTGCCATTTTTGTTCCAAAGTACTTTACATTTTACACTTTATCTTATTTGCACCACTGAAGAACTACGTTCATTGAATCGTTCGCCGAATACATCAATCCCGCCTCAAAATGCCGCTCCTGCACTACCATCGAAACTGTTGAAGAAAATGATATGCCATTTTGCCAAGTTACAAACAGGTAGAGAATAGGTAATGTTTGCCTCTCGTAACTTAGCGAGTCCACGCATCTGTATTCAAGATGCAAACAACTCGTCAATTGCGTTCAAGAATCCTGTTTTTATGCGGGAAAGATGCGCACTGGATGCGTCATGCATTCTTCGCGCCAATCGACTATGAATACCAGCCTAAGAGTGACATTTGGGGGAACAATTCTAAACATTAATATGAGGAAACTTGCTCTTCTTGAGTGAGAGTGTTCAGTTCAGTATTGGTAAAACTAATTTCTGATCCAGTACATTCTCTGTCAACAGCTGTCGTCTCTGGAACAGTCTAGAACAGCGACTTAACAATTTTATCTTAACGCTGGTACACAAGTGTCAGCCATATCAAGTCTTTATTTCATTGAGTAAAGAGAAGTAATTGGACCAGTGGATAGAGCACTTTCCTCTCTTTATTAGGGCAATCCGGGTTCGATTCCCGGCTCCAGCTATCCCGATTCAAGTTTTCCATGGTTTCCCGAAATCGCTCCATAAATGAATGCTCTAGATCATGTCATTGTGTTGTCCAGTTGTAGGGTGAGCCGATCCTATTTCGCGATACTAAGGCTTCGATCCTGTGTATCAGAAATATGTTTAACACTTTAAGTATGCTCCCATATTGGAAACATTAGTCACTTATTGCCGAAACTGCACATGCCTGCTCTCTGTACAGATTGGTGTACAGATACTTCTCAATTTTGTGAAGCCTTCAGCGTGGTTTATCACGATGTTAAGGTACATATATCACGACATATTGTCAGTTTACCCTGTCACAGTGTCTGATGTACTTGCTGTTGGCGGGACGTAAAGTCCACTTACCTCTCATCTCATCTCAAGGACCGACTCCAGCATTCGCCAGGAATGACACTGGAAATTATAAACCAGGATGGCTGGGCTGGTAATCGAACACCGACCAACCCGGATGTAAGTCCTGTGTTACAACCTCCACTTCATCTAACTCGGCCCACCGCGAGACCAGGTTCAAAGTCACGGGAAGGTAAGAGAAGAAAGAAAGTGTTCTGAGAAGCGAGCCTGAAGCTAAACCTGGAAAGACTTGCTGGAACCTGTATTCTTAGCCTCGCGCTAGCAACACGTCGTTTATATCTTTTTCTTCCTCTTGTTCGTCTGTGAAGAGTATTTTCTGCCTGATTGAATTACGTCCGTGAAGAGCGTAGCAATGGAAGCTAACAGCATTCAGAACGAACAATGCTTCCAAGGATCACTGGACCCATTCACACTTGGAATCTACCTCCATGGTACACACTATCAATATATCGGCATTTTAAACTTATTTAAGAAAAAATGTATCAATGTTACTTCCCAGTGACTGAGAATAGTGAGGCTGTATTATTAAGACATTGTATTGGTGTGTCACAGCCTGTGTGTGTGTATTTGAGCGTGTATGAAGAATGTTTTTCCCTTTTATTTATTTTATCTATTTTTTTCATTTTCATGTATATTTGCAATTCTATTTGGAAAATTAATGCACTTATACAATGTTTTTACTATAGGTTTGTACTTTATAATTGTGTGTAGTAATACAATTTTTATATTTTTAAATCTTAACTTTAATTCTAAATTAACTGTAATTTATTATAATGGCTCAGATTTCATGTAAAATAAATGTAAAGTGTTGTGGGTTCAGTGTAAGAAAATGCCGCCATGCCTTAACTGTCCCTTTAAATAGTGATAAATAAATAAATGTTTCGCATGGTTTTACATTGGTTGTCATAACATGATAGACTACAACTAGCATCACTATTTTATATTCGTACATTGAACTAACTCTACGTCTCGTCACAGACTGTGACACACAACTTGATACAAGAACAAGAACTAGGAGAGGAATCGGCCATGGCTATTGTTGGGGAACAACCCCAGCATTCACCTGGAACGATTTCGGGAAACCATTAAAAAACGAAATCAGAATTGCTGCAGCCGGGAATCGAATCCGGACCGCCTTAATGGGACATCTACCTACACTTGAAATGCGTTGCAGCAAGTTACGACTATTCTCTTTTCGACAAAACTATTTAACACGAAATATATTTGTTTTCATACGAAAAGAGCACACACTTGAAACTATGTCGCTGTAATTCTAAAACTACAGCACGTTTATTAGATACATAATTTTCCGGCCCCTCAAAAATGACAAAATCATGGCTTTTCCAGGCTGCCGTGTATGGAAAACTAACAACTGGAATTGAAAGACACAACAGATGAAACTAATGTCATACTTTGAACTACGTTGTAAGCAAATAAAATAATGGCGACTTCTTAAAGTCTCACGAAAAAAAAGGATTAGTAGTAAAGCACTGTACGCCAACTAAGTAGCTGCGCGGAGAGGCGATAATACATTACATACGTAAGTCAACGGCAACCTTATCGCTCCTGCCTCACACACACACACACACAGCCTATCTAGGGAGGCCCCTTAAGTGCTCTATCTACTGCGCCAACCGCGACCTCTCTGCAGTTTTTTGATCACTTTGGTATTTTTCCAGATACAGCAATCTGAAGAATATGTTTTCAGCCTCAAAAATGAGTTTAAAACAGGCGTGCTATATCCTATAAGAACACTGAGGTATAGTTTGAAGTTTGAAGCTTTTAATAGATAAACGTATTGGTAATTTGTTAAGTATTTTCGCGCTACAACGCCGTGCATGAACCAGGTGAGGATATATATCTCTCAGGCATATATCTCACGACTTGTTTTATTTACTGTAAGAGATAAAGAAAAGCAACAGCTCACTAATGTCAAATGTAACCAAATAATGACTGTTTCCATACTGGCGAATTCGATATTTGCTGTAAACAGGAGCAAACATTGCAGTGAGTGTAGTTAACGTAGATAAGTAAATATTACTTCACGCTGTCTACTATCACTAAGAGTCCCGAAAATTTCGAGTTTTGTTTTGGCCAAAGCTAAAATTCAAATAACTGCAACATTGCGTTATGTTCGCATTTGTCCCTTGAGTTATTCAACAGCTTCCTGATGGGCGAGAGCTAACAATACAGAAGCTACTGAGTGCATGCTGAGTCATGTTGGTACCACTGTGTCAACGAGCAGCTAATGTCTGCATACGCGCACAGATATTCTTGGAAGCCAGCCTGCAGATAAGTCAACCTGCTAATCCTTACCGTATCTATCACACACACACGTCCGAATGGGTCTTTCATTTATTCAAGCAACCAAAGTAAACTTTCGTTCAGAAGTGTAAGATTTTACTCACAGATAAAATCCATTAAAAAAATTTCTCCTGCTGACGTAAAATTATTGTTGCAAACGTCTCACTGGCTTACGCAAATACTCGCTCAGCTGTTAAATAAATAACATTGACACAACTTCTATATGCTGTGTGAGTGTGATATTAGATATCGTGAAGTAAGATTTACTTGGCCTAGTTAGTTACACACACAAACTGCAATGTATACTTCCGTATAAAGCATTTAGACGTCTGACAGCCTTTATTAATGAAACTGTCATAATTTAATTTAGTTATATTCCATTACCGTGTATAATACTGGTTTTTAATCTCTTTCACGTAAGAAAATAAAAAAACTGTGAAATACGTCTTTAAGGCGACTGCCTAACTGGCGCTCGAACTGCATGCAGTGTGTTCGGAATTAGGCTACGTTTTTCTTCTCAGAGACCAAAACGTGCTTATACACGGAAAGCAAACATGCTTCAGACTGCACATGAATATGACTTTTGACAACACGCACATTGTTAAGTTCTCAAACGAGACTGAAATATGCTTATTTAGACTATTGTTTCTCAAGATATATGTACCGGATTCGTTCCAAATTGAGGTCCACAAATACAATGGGCTTTGCTACAGTGACGGGTTCAATAAAATGCTTGAAGCCTCACAGCAAAAACGTTACGGCAGGAACCCTGTACTCGTGTTTAATACTGGAGCGTAGGAAGAAATCACAATCAATACAAGTGCCACGCGGCCAACGTCGCTCGTACAGCTTCATCGGTTCTTGACTCACACATACAAACACACCCTCCACCAGGCGGCAGCCTTAAGAGTGCGTGGTAGATAAATAAACGCTGAAAACATCAATTGAGTTCTACGCTTATTTCGAAGCCAATATGGATAAAATACTCGATGACAATCCTAGATAATGGTATCTGCCAACTTTATAAGTAAATATTTATCCGAAATTTCTAATTCGTTACGCATGATCTCTTGCGCCGCAGTTAAATGCACGAGGTCAGAGATTGTGTCTCAGAAGTTCGTAACAATGGAAACTATTTTGATTAAAACGTTGGCTAAAACTATTGTCTAGGATTGCTATTGTTTAATTTTCGCAAATTGGCTTCAAGAAACCAACAGTTATAGACTAATGCTTTTAGCGTTGAATTATGTACCACGCCCTCTTAAGGAAATTGCTGCACATAAAACATGAAAACAGTCAAACTGCATATTGTTACCTGCCTGCGGTTGTGTCCTAACAACAACATACTGTATCTATGAGACATTTGCAAGTATTTTACAAGTTCACGCCGGCTACAGTACAAGTGTATTGTGTCGCGTGATAGTCAGTGAAGGAGAGAAGTAAATTAATAGCTAAGGCTACGTATATTATTAATTTTACCTATCGGTAGTGGCCTAGAGTGAAACTAATTTTTGTAACGAAATTCTTCATTTTACTGACAAAATTCTTCAACAGTTTTAGTACAGTCTATGCAGGAAACCAGTTTTAAATTTTATTTCATGATGTTAAACTCACTACGAGTACGCAGCTCTTTTAGTAGTTACGGTATGTTGTAGAGGAATTGATTTAAACGAATTAATTAAAAAAAAATTAGTGCAAGTTATACAACTTATAACGTGTTCATAAATGAACTAGCACTGTATTGCAAATTTGAAAATTAAATACAAGGCATGCACTTATCACCTTACAACAAGTTGAATGAATGTGACAACACACGGTGTACCACGGTTGCATGATTAAAAACTGATAAGTCACAATTTGTCAGGAAAGTTTTATATTCTGTTGTCAGGAAAGTTTACACAAACTAAAAATGCATGTATTTAATAACGGTGGTAACGATTTCTCACGATTTACTTTTAATGATGAATTTATAAAAGTAAATTGATAAGGGCGTTGGTCCCGTAAAAATTCATATTTGTACCAAACACTGTTCAACTTTTACACATCAGATAACAAATAATTTACGCAATTTAAAAATTAGCCCCATAGATTTTGCATTATCACTCATCGAAATGATAAAATAACCGTTCCGGTGCAAACAAAATAAAAAAAACTGACTAAAAAAATTAAAATTACAGGAACTGAAAGTCACTATATCAATGCAGTTTACGGTGTGTTTTACAAAAGTTAGTTTCTTCAGTAACAGCCCCAACTCTAAGTTATGCAAAAATTTGCCCATTTTAATTTTAAAAATACAAAAAATTATCACTTTGTAACCTAAAATGTGTTTTGAAATAGCTCATAGAATTTAGTATCAATGTGAATTATCTCGTTTCTGCAAATTGTTAGATTTTTTTTTTAAATTTTGGCTGTACCGTAATGGCTATTTCGTGACTTTGATGAGTGATTATACTAAACCTATGGGGCAGATTTTTTTTTATTTGGGGAAATGATTTGTTATATGTTGTGTGAAATTTGAATGTCTGGAATAAATATAAAATTACGAACTTTTACTGGACCAACGTCCTTAAATCATAATATTTCTATATTTACATCCGAGGTGCTTCAGAAACTACACAAGATTAACTATGACGTGACGTGAAAATTATTTTACGGAACTTAATTGAATTTTAATTACGTACACACGCTGAGTCAGGACAGAGTGTGATCATTTTGCAAGGTTACTGCATATGAAGAATTTAATGCGAATACGTGTTTCCGATGTGTCCACAAACTGAATTACACTGAAAGCAATGTTACACTGAAAATCTACTGCAAAACTTTATTTCTTTAAATGTAAAATAAAACACCACTTGAAATTAGACACAGACACACTGAATAGTGTCAAAACACTGAAAGAAAAAGTATTTGTTGATTTTGTTCAAAGAAATGGCATTTCCAACTAGTATTTAAGCGTAGCTGAAAACACATCGTCGACTTACTTTTTACAAACTATCACCAAACAAAATGAACACACCGCGTCATTAATAATCCTGTATATTTCAGTGCTCAAAATTATTGCCGTTTTGGTTGTGCCTGAAGTTTAGTTTTTATTGCGCGTCGTTTCGTGTGTATCGTCAGATGACACCGTCTCTACCTGGAGAGTGATAACGAAACTACCGAACTGCGATATGTCAACGAACGTTATATCCACCGTACGAGACTGGATTCTAAGACGTAGCTGACACAATGATTCGAACCGATCGTTATTGTAGATAATCTTTATTATTTTGGTCAGAACAGTGCGATAAAATGTGTTCTTCATAAGAGGCCTCGTAGTTGTACGGTTTGTCGCGCTGTTCCGATCAAAGAGAAACGATTATTATAGATTATCAATGACGTCGACATTCAGTCATTCACACGTGATAAAGTATAACGACATTAAATCCTTTAGTCTGACGATATGCAATAAGTTCGTTGTCACGCCCTGGTATCGAGCAGGGTTAGCCCGGAGTTGATCGAGTTTTCGATCAAGTTAACTCGGTTCACTTTTTGAACGTACGTAAACATAAATTAGGTCATTAATAAAACGAATCAAGTTACTATAGCCGGACTGACCTGAGTGAAATCTCGTACACGCCCTACATTTTTAGCTCGGTTTACTGTTTGATCGCGAGTAAACATTAATTGACAAATAAAATGAACCATTTAAAATGTAACTGTGTAGCCGAAGTAACCGAGTGACATCTCGTATGTTAAACTGTCAAGCTCCGTGTGGAAGACGAGCAGACTTTCCCCGCGAGATGCTGTGGTGTCCTTGACCTTTGACCTGTGCGTGTAGCTTGCCCTCCAGTCTTGCGGTGGCCACGATGGACCGGTGTGACCGGTAACATTTTTACCCCAGACAACACAGAGAAGTATCCCTTTTGAAACAGAGGCACAACTCAAATTCCCAGGGTGGGCGGGGGGAGGCGCAAACGTAATAATTGCTGTTATAATTTTCATATTTAAGGTTGTAGAATGGTCACCATCTTGGATAACAGAGTTTGGCTTTCATAAAATTATTTTAAATTACATGTTACACTACTAAAATAAATAACATGAACAATTATTGTCTGTAGACATGAAGGTTGTTCAAGTTTTGCCCTTGCCTCTAGGATTCTTGCCTCCGCCCACCCTTGATGTTGAGCCTCAAGACTAAACAAGATGTGACAAAGATAACGGCTAGGAAAATTAGCAGGAATTTTTTTTTTCACAAAGACAAAGCGAAAACAATGAACAACAACAGAATAAGGAGGTGGAAAAATTCATTTCCATAAACCGCGACTGCTTCAGGCGGTTATAAGTAAAGGCCCGCGGCTTCACCGCCTTGTAGGCTAGCTTCCAACAATATATGTTCATTGGCTGCTCGCCTTCACAGTGATACCACGTGATCAGGCCTGCGTTTAGTAGCTTCTTTGTTATTGGCTAGGTGCCTTTCTTAAGTTGTCAAGTAGTTCTAGAGACAATTACAAAAGTGACACGAGTTTACAGTCGTGTTAGGCCTAACTAGTACAAACAAATAAAACTATTGTTGTTCAGGTGCCTACTTTTTAGACACGATATTAGCCTAGGCAGGGCACAATTTCAGCTTGCAAGTTTAAGTAGTAACCCGAGCAGAGCTTCCAAGCGTTCAATAAGTCACGAAATCCTGTAATACTTTTATACATAACCTGGTGTTCAGACAAACCTGGTTACACGACTAGGCGAACCTACATAACCCCAGCAGGTTACTTAATATAACCGCCTCATGTTGTAACAAGGGGTTATTCCGTGTCAGCTAAAATGTAGGCCTATTTATTTCGGTCTGTTTAGTGGATAGTACCAACAATATTAGGACGAATTAAATGTTTGGTTTGTGGTACTCACACAGCGTTAGTAATTCATTACTAACACGGCCTATGTTGTCTGTGTGATAACAGGAAGTAAGATATGGGCTACCTACTCACCGTCTATGAGCTGATTGAGGAGGGGGTGGAGAAGGGTTGAGTTTCTCTGGCGGTGGGGGGGGGGGGGGGGGGTGGCGCAGTACCGCTAGAGAAGTCGTGCTGATGTCCGTGGAACCAACTACACCGGCAACAGCACGGACTGGCCAGTAACGGTAATTGTCCTCCGGGAGGCTGTGGACAAGCCTGCACCGCACATACATCTGCTACACTGTCGCATTCTGGAGGAACCTGGGGGCTTATTCCAGGTTATTCGTTTCCATAACGAATTCGTTACTTTTCAAATTCTTATAAAACGAACAAAATCTTCGAGAATGAAAAATTCGTATTCTAAGAGGTTCTTCGTTACAGCTCGCTGAAACTTCGGCAATTTTCGGGCCTTCGTTAGCCTCCCTTTTCGGTCCTATAGCCCATCAACGCAAATGCAAGATGGCAACACTACTCACATAAACATTAACTAAATAATTTATAGTATTTATTAAAACTTTGTGAAAGTGTATTTTTTAATAGGCACGAACCTAATATATAACCATATTTATGATTATGTTTCTAGCTGAGCACTTTAAATGTTATTATTAAAGAAATAGTATGGATTAAATAAAACGTAAATTTCGTCGAAAGTCCCGCATTTGCTGTCTACAATTTTCTTTAATTTTGTCAGTTTGCATATACTGGGCATATTTTCCAAACAAATGTTTGTTTTGAAAGTTTACCATTGAAAACTCCATGTGACATTCAGACATATATTCGTAATTACGTTGAAAAATACAAATACTTTCGTTTAGACCTAAATAATGTCAATCATGAGTCAGGCAGAACTTCTTACGTAAACTGATATCATCGGAGACGAAAAAATATAATACACGTAGCGGGAAAATACATTTGTGTTGGGCTTTGCGACTTGTACAGCATGCATCTTAGGAAATAAATAATATTGTAAGGGGCGGAAATTGTTACAACTGAGGACGTTATAATGTGTATAAATAATATTAAAACTGTACTCGTGCATATTTGTAGTAATGTTCAAACGAATTATTTTCTTACTAGGCGAAGTTAGGCAGAGTCTATTAAAATGTAAGTCTATACAAATGCTGCTGCTGACGAACATTAGGGGTGGCTTGTTTATTTAATGTAATGTCTCAGTCTTGTAGGTTTGCTAGCTGGGTTCAAATGTGTATTTGCTTAAAAAGGGTTAATGTAATGATCTATTTCTGGCCTACTGTGTTTATTGCCACTGTCCGATATGATTTTTAGTGTCCTTGCCCTACAATTTTTAGTGCCTCTACACGACAGTTTTCAGTGCTTCTGCCCTACAAATAGTGCTTCTGTCCTAAAATTTATAATTCCTTCGCTGCTCCATGATTTTTTATGCCCCTGCCCCACAGTTTTGAGTGCACCTAACACTGTCCCATGATTTTTTGTGTCACTGTCATACATTTTTTTTAAAATGCAACTACCTTACAAATTTTTGTGATTATCCTAAACGTTTCTGTTCCTCGGCCACGACCGTGCCTCTGCATTTTTTAGTTGTCCTACCCTACAATTTTCTTTCTGTACATCTATCCAATTGTACCCTACCCTACAGTTTTCTGTACCCCTATCCAACAACTGTATCCTACCCTACAATTTTCTGTACATCTGCTCCATGATATTTAATATCCTTGCTTAACATATCCAGTGCACCTACCCAACAATTATGTTTACATCTGGCCCGTAATTTTAAATATTTCTTCCTCACATTTCCTGTGCCCGTACTGTATAATTCAGTGCTTAGCCCAATACCCTAAACTTTTCTACCTCATAATCACTTTTAATATCTTAAGAAGGTAAGGGAAGTTGGGGAAGGGATCCCAACATTGACAAGTATGAATGGACAAACTGCGGCAAATAACAGAGAGAAAGCTGATATGCTGCAGGCTCAGTACATGTCAGCGTTTGAAGCAAAGGAGAACTGGAATAGTGAGACAAATAAACAAAATGAAATGGATCGGGGACTTCCTCCAAGGACAGTGGCAGAGAGTGAAAGGAGGGGTGTAATTGACTGCGGACAGCGATGTGACATCAGGGGTGCCACAGGGAAGTGTGCTCTGTCCAGTATTGTTCACCATTATGGCAAATTATATGAGTATTGGGATTAGGGGCAAAATAAGATTGTTTACAGATTGTGTTTTATACTCAGTGGTAGGCAGTGGGATCAACTTGCAGGCAAACATTGACAGGATGTGTTCGTAGACTGTGGAAAACAAGATAAAGATCAGTGTTCGTAAGAAAGTTAGTTAGGTTTACTAGGAAGAGAGTGATAAGCAGAGTCACTTACAGATGGGATGGGCAAGAGATAGAAGAAGCCACACAATATAAGCATCTAGGGGTTGTACTGTAAAGTTACCTTAGGTGGACAAAACAGGTGGAGAGGGTGGTTACGAAGGGGAGAACAGCTTTAGGTTTGCTGGGAAGGATACTGAATGGGGCTAGCTCCGAGGTGAAGGAAAAGGCATACTGTACAATGGTACAGCCTATGCTGGAGTATGCCGCTGCAGTGTGGGACCCGTACGTGGAAGC
>PNEQ01000489.1:6443-30735 GCA_003012365.1 Medauroidea extradentata | reverse complement strand
TGTTTGTGTCGTGTGCCTTTATATAGTTATGTAAGCACACAGTAGCCAGAATGATGCGCTCAGCCGTGTCAGGAGAAGCAACAATTACCTGTCTGAAGATGCGCCACCGAGCTACAAGAATGCCAAAAGCACTCTCAATAACTCTGCGCGCTCTTGAAAGCCTGTAGTTAAATACACGGCATTCATCACTTAGATTGCGTCCTGGGTACGGCCTCATGAGATGACTTTTCAATGGAAAAACCTCATCGCCAATGAAGCAGTAGTTTAGTTTTCGAGTTGTGTTTGGAAGGTGGCCATCAGTTGGTGCATCAAGGGTTCTTATTCGGTCATTTAATATAGCTTGACCGAAACCTGACATACCCAATACAATGGAGTCACTCTCACTGCCAAATGCACCAACGTCAACAAACGTGAAATTGTACTTGGCATCACACGCAGCCATTAAGACTAGGCTGTGATATTTTTATGACAAAAGTATTCTGAGCCAGCGTTGTGAGGAGCTTGTATTTGGATGTGTTTTCCATCTACTGCGCCTAAGCAGAGTGGAAAATTCCACATCTGCCAATATTCTTCGGTGATACTCAACCAGTCTTCTTTTTGAAGGGGACGCAGGTAAACAGGGCTGAGAACTTCCCAAAGTACTTTGCATACTTCACCTATTACTTTAGAAGCAGTTGTTTTTCCTATGTGGTAGGACCACGCAACATTCTGCATTGTCCCGCCCTGCGACAAATAGCTGAAACACGGTATTGGTGCGTTTATATAACAAGTTAAATAATTTGATAGCCATAAAAAATTAATGAATCAATGAATAAAATTTTATAAAAGAGAGTCAGACCCTGATTAAAAATAAAGAATATATATATATATATATATATATATATATATATATATATATATATATATATATATATATATGAACTGGTCAGCTCTGAGACAGATCTGAGCTAGTGTAAAATTCCATATCCTGGATGCCAGGTCTGGGATCGGGATAGGGAATTAATTTTACATTAGCTCAGATTTGTCCCAGATGTGTCCAATTCAGATATAAAGTTTTTTTTTTTTTTTTTTTTTTCACCAGGGGGGACATTAATGGATCATAGTAAAATTTGTGCCTACATCATATGATCTTTATACTCTATTTTACATAAGGATTCCAGTTTTTGAAATCTTCCTTCTAAGAAAAGGGTTTTTAAACAGGTTTGTCGAGGCCTGGCCTTTCCAGGAAGCTGGGAAGGATTCAAGTCCCAAAACACTGGGATTACCAGGTATCTTTTTCAGAAGAGAAATGTCACACACTGTGAAACCTTACATGAAACAGATAACAGATTATACACATGTGGCAAGGCCTGATACCATGGGTGTCACGAAGGAGGGGGAGGGGCAGTTACCACTCCCCCTTAGAACTCCTACAAAGAAAGGCCACTAATTGTGTCGGGCACTGTGAAAAGGTCTTTATTTGCGTCAAATGCTGCAAAACAATGGTCTGTGTCATCAGGTGCTGCAAAGAGTGTAGGCGTAAGTTTTTGCTTACAATAGACAGTTTTGTGATAGCTAAACTTTAATTCCTCAATCTTTCCCCCCCCCCCTTTTTTTTTAATAATTCCTGGTGACGCCCATGACTAATACTTTCAATAACAGGTAAATCATTAATTATTTTTATTAGCTTGTGATGCTACTCTCTTAATAATTTTTTGTTAATTATTCAGTAACTCAGTAAATATACTTTTGTTGCATTGTGCAGCTGAAATTTTCCGTCATAGGCCTAATTTAAAATTCTACATCAGTCTTGGGGTATTGGGTGGGTAGGCCTATTGGAACACTGCTGACAAAGTCATTTTTTTTCTATTAATGCATCAAAAAATTACTTAAAATTCCTTAATTTATAGTGCGGAATTTTTCACCATGTGACTCAAAATTTAAAATACTGCTAGAGACAAATCAACTCGTCTGTGGTATGCAAGAGCTATTCTTGTACTTACTTCAAAGTCAAGGCCAGTTTCATTTCTGGGGACAGGGCTCTACGGTGTTGCTTCTCCAATTGTGGAGAAATAAGCCTCAACAGCTTATGGAATGTTTCCACGCTCATACGTGTGTATGAAAAAAAAAATGTTTCTCTGTCGATTTCTTTGATTTTTTTGAAATAGTAAAACTGGCTTTTGTAGATTCGCTCTTGATTACATGGCCGTACTTGCCAGCGCCGCTTCTTTCTTTTACGTTTGTTTTTCAAAGCAATGGTAGAATCAACTATTGCTACGACAGCTGCCGATAACGATAATTGTATTAATGCATCCATTCCATAATAATGATTTTCCGCCACTACTTTATCTCCCCGCCAAAACAAATCCAAAGAAACGAAGTAACAAAACACAATCATAATGGGGGCATACGGAGAGAAACTTCATGTTATCATTTTGTAATTATGATTTGTATTGTTGGTAACTCTGTTACGTTTGCGAAGTTTATAAACCACTGTAATTTTCTTGCGTGTTGCGGAGGTTTTATCTCTAGCGGGCTTACGGGCTTGCGTAGTTTATAAACCGGGCCTTAATTTCGAAAATCGTTTTAGGCCAAAGTGAGATATCGTACAAGTGTGGATTTTCTGATATTTGCTGGAATGAAGACAACTCCGAAAAAATTCTATAAAATATTTGTTTTGACCAGTCTACTTGAGATGTACGTTATCCTGATTGCTCTGCAATGGAAAAAAAAATATTTTGACAAAAAATTTGACAGACGAATGCCCTTAATAGTAAAAAAAAGTTATGCTTCTGTAGGGCTTGTGCTGTGTAGGCCTACTTATATTATTATTATTATTATTATTATTATTATTTTGTTAATATTGTTTGCTGGGAGTGAAAATTGACGAAGTGATCGTTGTTTGTGTTTGCATTGTAAGAATTTTACATTATGCCTTACATGGAAGAGTTGGGAGCTAAATGAATACGCTAGTATCATCACGTGAGACATAAATGCCAAATTATTTTTTATTTTACCTTCTTTGGTGTAGCTAGCGCCAACCGGCGGAAGTAGTGATGGGATTATATTTGCTGCCTGTACATACACGAATTATGCTTGTACTATTTCGTATCAAGTAAAGTGTGTACTACACGAGACTGTTTAACTGAATAAGCCATTCGAAAGATATTATCTTTGAATTAAATTAATTTGTCGAAGACTTCACGCGTTGCATATATTTAATACATACATAAAGGTTAGAGTAACTCCGAGCTAGGTGGAGCAACGGTGACATAATTGACTCGCATATGGGACAACCACGATTCTATGTTACAGCCATTCCTAGTTCGGTGTTCCACGATTCCGCGAAATCGCTCCAGGCGAACGCCGTGATGGTTCCTTAACTAAAGCCATGGCCGATTCCTCTCACAGTTCCAGTCATTTTTTAAGTCGTAAGTCAACGACACTTATGACCTCGCTGTCAACGAGCTGTAAAGACAACGTTTTTAGGATTACAATTCACTGAAATATTAACTTTTAAGTATTCCTACTTTTTGCTCTCGCGTTTCGACATCCCTACAAAAACTAACCAGGTGAAAAATGTAACTAAATTAAGATGTGGAAAAAAAATCCACTGAAATCACGAAAAAGGAACAAATCACTATTAATTTAATTAGTAAGTCTTTCAGGTAGCAAGTTTGCCAAAAGCCGTCTGTAAATACCTTCTTTATGTATCAAATATTCAGTATAACATGAAACATATCACAGAAAAAACTGTTTTGTGGTGGCTACTATATGTTTTGTCAATATGGACCTCACAAAATAATTTTGTAGTGGTTACAAAATGTTTTTGTAGTCACTGCAAAACTTTATTGGGGACAGCAAAAAATTGTTGTGGTCTCTACAAAAAATTTTGGTAAGGTCCATTAGAACAAAATATTTTGTGGTGACTAACTTAATAAGCATTTTTTTTTTCAGTATATACGTAGATTCAAAGTAGCGGCAATTTGTACATTTTTGTCATAATATGTCATATCTCAGGAAATGTTTAGTTAAATTTAATCAAACTCGGTATACATAAACAAAATACTAAGCTGATATTAACTTAGGGTATTTTGATCATACTATGTTCATGTTTTCAAAATGGCGCCAAAGTTTATATTTTAACATAATATGTTCTATTTGAAGAAATATTTTTCATTTTTTCATCAAACTTAGTACACATATAATACATAAAAAGCTGATTTTTTTTGTGTAATTTAGTTCATCTTGTATTTATACCTTCCGTGTTGGCGGCCATTTTTATATTTTAAGCATTGTGTAACATATCTGAGCTGGAGCATACAATTTTTACCGAATTGCATTTAACATAGCACACATACAATACATAGAAAGCAGACTTGACTTTTGTGTACATAGTTCATCCAGTACTCATATTTTTAAAAGGGATGCCATTTTTATGTTTTCAGCATACTATGACAGATCTCAGGAAATATTTTTCTGAATTTCATTAATTATTGCACACGTATATTACTTAGCAAGATGACTCGACTTCCGTGTATTTTGTTCGTCCTGTTTTTATATTTTTCATAAATAGATATCCAATTTTTTTTTATTATAATATGATATATCTTAGGAAACATTTTTTCCCCGAATTTCAACAAATTCTGTACCCTTATATTACTTAGTTATAGCTGCCTTCACTGTTGTGTATTTCGTTCATCATATGGGCATATTTTGAAAACGATGGCAATTTTTTATTTTTAGTGTAGTATGACATCAAAATATTTTCAAATATATTGCCATATATACGTGTGTGTGTGTTATGTATTTATTTAAACAACGGCACATGATATTTACAGTGAATGTCCGCCGTCATCTGTGTGGCGCGGCGGAATAAGCTACACACTCTCGTGTTCGCATTGTTGCCTACACACTAGGCTCTGTGTCACCACGCCAAAACTTGACGTACGTTTTGCACGAAAGTTCTTATGAGTCCTAGACAGTCACTACAAGAGGACCTTTTTTTATTACGATGTTCACATTACCCAATAATTCAGTTTTAAATGTTGGATTATCCTACGTTAAAAAAGTTGTCAGCAATTTAAGGGTGGCCAGCCCTTTTATTTTCTTAAGGATTTAATGTATCAACTGGGGTTTACTGTTTGTTTGTCGGCCGTATCGTCATGAAGTTATATCTTGAGTTTTGTCAGTTTACGTCGATCAGTGTTCAGTTTGTGGAGAAATCAAAGTTTTAAATTTTGATTTTCAAAGGCGAAGAATTACTCCCTTACGACTACAGTTACGTAAAAAAATGTATTTTATATTTCCTGCTTTATTTTTCACAAGAAATCACCTGCGGAGTTTGTCGGTGTTTTTTGTGAATTTATATATATACTACACATATATTACTTATTAAGTTGAGTAACTTTTGATTTTATTAATTCCGTATTCGAATTTTTAAAATGGTGGCTGTTTGAACATATTTTGATAGCACGAGTTATCTAAGTAACCATAATTCTGAACTACTTCATACTCGGAACACATATAGTACTTAATAAGGTGAATTGACTTTTACGATTTTGTTCATTCCCTGTTCGTTTATTCCAAATGTCGGCCATTTGAACATATTATGATTACAGGAGATATCTAACGAACAATTTTTTCAGAATGTTATTAACCTCTGTTTTCGTATAGTTCTTACTAAATTATTTGACTTTTATGTAACTCCTTTATGCCTTCTTCATATTATCTAAATAGTGACAATTGAAGCAATCTAAGATATCACTAGATACCTGAAATAATTTTTTGCATAATTTCATTAAACTCGGTACACGTATAGTTCGAAGTAAAATGGCACGACTTACGACTTGTATGTATTTTTTCACGTTGTGATGACAGTTATACAGTGGCGGAATTTGAAACAAAAGTTTATCACATGGAATATCTTAAAGATCCTTTAAAAATAATTTCATCTATCTCCATATGAACATATATTACCAATTACAGCGACTTAAGTAATAATGATTTTGTTCATACCGTATCCAGTCTTTAAAAACTGTTATTTTACGAATTTTTTATGACATCAATTATCGGAGGATCATTTTCAGAAGTTTCTTTAAGCTCTGTACACATTTAGTACTAAGTACAGTAAAACACGATTTTAAAGTTGTTGAGTCATGTTATGTTTACTAATGTATATCACCCAATTTCGAATATTTCACGACATGAACACACAATTTATAATACACATATGTCAATAACTTAAGAGCAGATTGAGTGCCCGTTTAGAATTGGTGATCTTTACCATCAAAAGTTTTTATTTTTACAAGTCTACCGTGTTATAATATATCACTCGAATAATCTAAATTATCATTTAATATTCGTAGATGTACTGTACGTAAAATAATTAATTTTAGGTTTAATTTGCCCCCTCCCTTTTTTTTAGGGAAGTAGGTTTATCAGTTACGATGATAACTTCTTATTTAAGAGTAAAGTTAATAACATTATAATTTATTATTTAAAAGAAAAGATAGTAAAATCAATACTTCTTTAAAAAGTATAGTTAATAATATTAATACTTCTTATTTAAAAGTAAATTTAACAGAATTAATACAGACGTTATTAAAATATATACGTAATTAAGAACGTATGAAAGAAATAATTACTCAACTTTCCGTGTATTTTTTAACGAGGCCTTCGCAAGAAACGTGAATATGGAAGTGCGAAATACATTAACAATTCAGTGCGTTCACTTAAAAAAACACAACTACATTTTAAAAATGCTTTTTACTTAGATTTTTTTTCACTTTAAATACACTAATTAATTATATTTAAATTTGTTACGTAAATTATTAGCACGAAAAAATATTTAAAAAAAGATAATTTTATCATACGAGGAATGTTGAAAAAGAGGTTTCCAGCACAACTACCAATCCTATTTTCCTCAATATTAATGTATATAAACTCCAGGCTTTGGGGGAAAATCAGAGGGAAGTTTTGGTGGAATTTTTATCTATCTGGTTTCCTTATGTTTCTAGTCACAAAACACGAATTTGAGGTTTGCCTATGTTTTTTTTTTTTCAGGAAATATGTTTGTTGCTCAAAAACCTGTAATAACCGGACTTCCCTTATGTGTGTGTGTTTTTATAAGTAGAACACTGTGCAGTTTACGTGGAGGTATATTCTGTACAAAATTAAATAAAATAATATTTTCTATATTTTATGTCCGTGGGTTTTTTTCTCCGATTGATGGTCCAGCTATGAGTGTGACGCTAATATAGGTGATAAAGACAGAAACACTCAGAAAACATTAATTGCGACACTGTACGCAACTGTAACGCGATAAAAAACGCAAATGTTGACCACACATGACAATAAAGATAGTAAAATTTTAATAAAACATAGTTTGAGAATTACACAACATGCTTAATTCGAGGGTTATATAATTTCGTAAGATGTATCGTACTGATCGATAATGACAATTGTGCAGCAATCGTGCGATGAATGCGTGAAGAGATTTTAGCTAACATATCATATCTAGGTCTTTAGCACTGGTGAGGGGTGACATGATGTGAGTATGGAGAAGCGCCGGACTGAAGTGGTGGAGGAGACGGGAGATCCCCGAGGAAACACGCCGACCAGCGGCATCGTCCTGCCCAGTTCCCACCTGCTACAATCCTGGGGCATCTCCACCTGGATGGAAGCGGATCATATTGGTGAGAAGTGAGTGCTCTAGCCACTGCGCCAACCACGCAACTTTTGCGATAGACTTGTGTTTGGCGATGAAGCGACATTTTGTCTTAGTGGCACAGTGAACAAACAAAATGTCCGTGTCTGGAGAACAGAAAACCCCCATGGCATTGTTGAGCAAAACTCGATTTTTTTGTGCCACCTCCAAATCTAAAGTTTATGGTTCCTTCTTCTTCTGCGAGAAAACAATAACAGGACACATTTAACTAGACATGTCGGAACAGTAGTTCATACCTCAGCTCGAGACAGAGAGTGGAAACTTTGTCTACGGTACCAATTGAATGGTGCTTCACCACATTTACATCGCGATGTCCGAGGATTCCTGAATACAGATTGCCAAACCGATGGACAGGCCGTAGTGTGATTGGTTATCAACATGTGCTGTCATGGCCTCCGTGCTTCCCTGATACGGCCTCGTGCGACTTTTATGTGTGGGACTGTGTGATGTCTGATGTTTGTGCCTCCTTTACCGGTTGATCTAGAGGACATGCGGGCAGGGACATGCTGCATAGTATTTAGGAAGAGCGCAACATATCGAACATAAGTAAACTGCCAACAAAACTTGTCGAGTATGTACACATGACTGCCAAGTTATATCCCGATGTGTTTAATAATGCACTCACAGTAATATCACGAAATCGATTCAGTCATTTGTACACAACCTATACAGCACTTGTCTTTTAATTTTTTGGAACAAGAAGTTTAGGTAAGTGGGCTTTACATCTCGTCGATAGCGAGGTCATGTAGGCGGCGACACACAGCTTGGTACTGTGACAGGAGTTAGGAGAAGAGTCGGCCATGGCCTTTGTTAAGAAACCATCCCAGCATTCGCCTGGAGCGATTTAGGTAAACCACGGAAAACCGAAATCAGGATGGCCGGAGCAGGGGATTGAACCCTGGTCCCACGAACGCGAGTTCAACATTGTACCGTTGCGCCACCTCGTATAGTTGATTAAAAAGAAAGGTTGTATCATGTGGCGACACATAAATCATGCGTTGAAGTACCAACTTCCAAAAATTATGTGATTTACACATCTGCAAAACATTGTATTCTGTTGCTTGGATACTAAATTAAGATACGTAGGTAATAAAATATACTGTTGCGAGTCGCGACTATCTGGCTGAGAGGTGTAATACGATACAGTGGCGGCAGAGCTAAGACACCCCACTTCCCTCCCACCCCACGACGCCGTGACTATCTGGCTGAGCGGCGAAAGAAGATACAGTGACAGCCGAGCTAAAATACCTCCTTGTGCTCTGTACGGATTGTATTACCTTGAGTGATGCCACAATAACAAACTGCACACCGCGATAATCGTAGAGCAGTGTAAGCTGATATAGCAGCGGTAATAACAAAGAGGTTCGGCGTACATTGTGCCGCCCATGTGCGGCGGCGGGCACCTGCACCCCAGTATCGGGTAACAGAAGATATCGTGGTCTAGATTATTCCTGTTCATGCTAGAGAATTCGAGACCTTAGAGTGAGTATATAAAAGAGAGCAGCGACAGAGACAAGAGAGTTGGTGTAGGCTGGCAGGTGCCCGGTGCGGGTTAAAGTGATAGTGAGGAGTGGCGAGAAGTATTAGGTTGCGACAAGTGTTCGGGGGTGTCTGGCGAGTTGGATCGCGGCAAGTATTGGGAAGAATGTATTTCTGGGCCACAAAAGGTTCATCGGTGTTCGTTCATTGGGTCCATCATTGTGAGTGATTAGAAAGACTTTTCATGTACAGAGAACTTATATAGATTTATTATTTAGATTTTATAACCTGTATGTAAATACCTAGTAGTTATTTGTTTTGTTTGACATCTATTGTGATTAATCATTATAGACATAGGTTTTTTTGTATAGATAGTTGTAAATAAACTAGGTTAGCTTTATTAATTTGCTTTCTTTTATCAAAGACCTCCATCCCCAAATGTATCTAGCCCCAACTTGTAACAATATGAACAGTTCCTATGTAGAGCTTCTGCTCTCTGGAAAACTGTACAAATAATAACAATTATTATTATGTTTTTCTTTGGGTGATTTCAATAATTTAAAACTTGCTCAAGAACTATGGAAGCGTATTGAATTTTTGCTGTAAAATTAACTGTAAATACAAAAAACAGATAAAGTAGTTTTATTTTAAATCAAACTGTCAGTAAATATGGCATTTCTTTAAAAATCTTTCTGCTAACACCTTGCAATGATGTTCATGCCATAGCTGTATAGGACTCTTTTAACATCGAAGTCTTTAGCGCTAGATGGCAATATAGTAACTTAACTGCATTCTCATTCGGGACAGTGTTTGACTCCTGGCTCAACCATCCTAATTTCGGCTTTCCCCTCCCCTACCTTATGACATACTCCCCTCCATCCTTATAGCATACTCTTGTACCACCCGTCCCTCTACCTTAAGCATACCCGTACCCATTACCTTATAGCATACCCCCAGCCTATCCTTAATGCTAACCCCCTCTCTCTGTCATACCTTATGAGCTTCTCTCCTCCATCTTTATAACATAAGTTCCCTCCTGCCATTATGAAAATATGAACAAGGCGCAAACGAAATGTACAAAAGTTAAGTCAGGTTACTGAGTTATATACATGTACAAATGTTGCCGAAATTCAGTCCACTGATTCATAAGTTTTAGGGGGGGAAGGGGGGTGACAGACATAGACACGGACACAGGAAGGTGATCTCATAATCTTACTTTTTCCTTCGGAAATAAAGCTAAAAATAAAAATAATAAAAAAGGGAAAACTGTGAATTAAGAAGTTATATAAATAAAATAACAGGTACGAAGTAGGGTATATGTATTTCCTATATGAACTGTGTTATTTTCCTTGCATATTATAATACATTTCAGCATATTATGCTAAGCCAGAATCAGAAAAACTTCGGCTGGAAGCAAATATAATGTATCGTATAGAACTGATGTTTTAATGACATACGTTATGAAGTTGTATCTTAGCTTGCTTCAGCTACTTTTAGTACATCTGTTGTTTATTTGTTACTAACTATCCAATGTCAGAGCTCAACGTCCACACAGGCCCGTACCTAGAAAATGTTTTTAGAGATGACGAGCCATTACCTAAGCGGGGCTGATCTGCCAGTGATCAAAATATGTTTGCACGTGTGTGAATATATAACTTTCAAAAGTAAGAACGCTAAGGATTTTAAAGATGCACTTTTTTATGTAACAAATCAATGTAAGTTTTGATAAAAAAAATTAACTGTATTACAAAATAGGTTACAATCCCAACACATTTAGCACACAGATAACTTGTAAAATAAAGAAACTTATTTTTATCTATGTAACAAAAATATTAGTATAATAGTGTCTAAAGAAATACACTGTATCACATAACATGTATAAGTGCCAACAGAGTGCTTACAGAGAACTTGAAAAATAACTCATTAAATCAATGTTAGAATCAGAATTCAGAAACAAAATAGGCCTCAGTCCAAGATTTTTAATGTACAGAGAACTTGAAAAACAAAAAATTAAGCAACTTATTTTTAACTATATTACAATTCTATGTTAATATAATGGCATACAAATTTACTATATAAAGTATTAGGCCTTAGTCCCAACATTTTTTTAATTTATTTTTTATTTTTTTTTAGCATATAGGTCACGTATTAAATTAAGAAAAAAATTTTTGTGTTAAAAATTAATGTTATTTTAGAAATATTGCAGACTTCAGTCCCAACATATTTAGCATGCGGAAAATTTGGAAAATATACTTATTTTACCTGTGTTATAAGTTCACGTTAGTTTAGAACTTAAAATTTCGTTTCTTAGGAAAGCTTTAAATGTCTCTATTTTCTTGCATTGGATTTGTTAAAAAAAATTTCCATGTCCATGATTTCCGTGCGCCTCCTTTCAAACGCCAATAAAACTAAATTTGCAGTTCTTTGGTGGGTCATGGAGAGTCGCTAAGGCCGATTTATAGCTGTCAGAGTGGAGAAAGTTGATTCACAAGTGGCAGTGCTGCATCCAAACGTGTTGACAGCACCCAAGAGCTCATATGTTGCCTTAAATGCTTCCTTATATTTGTACAACACTTTCAAATTACTCTGCCCTTCTTTTGAATAGTTGGAAATAAAGTTTTTCACGTCAATAAGCTCTTCATTTGAAGGTAACATTATGCTTGCAAACAAAGTGTCAGCTACTAGTTTTTGAGACAGGAAATCTCTGTTTAAGGGGTCCATGTTTGAAATATGTTACTTTTATGCGACAGATTGTAGGTTGTAGAAGTAAGACAATGGACAGGCCCCTCATGAGTGAATTATAAAAGAGTGGTTTTTAGTACTTATAAAGTGTCTACAATAAACACTTCATTGCTACTGCTACATTAGTGTGGAATTTAATTCAAATTTTTGTCTAGTAATTATGGTTGTCAGTTTAGAACAGACCTCAAAATTGGACCGAAAATTTAGTTGTTTGAATAATGAGAACTTTCACTAGGCAGTTGAAAAATCACAGTTTATGTACAATGTAAATTGAGAAAAAGATAAACAGTAAAATCTTAGCATTGTTTCTTTTAACTAGCTCACCAAGATATTTCAGTTTAGACGCTCCTAACATCTCCACGCTGGACACAACAAGCAACTCTTCATTTTCACAAAAGTGTTCATTCAGTTCTGACAATAGCAGATCAATAGTTTCATAGAATTCACCATGAAATGGTATCGAACCTGTTGAAGAGTTTCCACACAGATTTGCTGGAAGTGTCTGTAAAATTAAAGTCTGTAATAATTCTACACTTGACTTGTCTTTTACCTCTCCCTAACATTTGTTCTCTGTCCTGGGATTCTTCTGGCTCGGGCATCAATTGCTCAGCTCCAGTTACTAGAGACTTGTACTCAATATCACTTCTCAAGGAAATAACGTAAGACTTCCTTCCAATCATCACACTTGCCCCATCGTAACACTGGCTAAGAAGTTTACATTTGATGATTCCGTTCTCATGAAGGGTCTTCAATGTATTGTCTATCCCATGTAAGAATTCCGTGTTTTGACAGCCGATGCTACCAATATTTTTAACACGTGCCAGACACGTGGCAACCATTTAAAACAACAGGACGTGACAGTATGACCTGATGAAGTAGTAGTGGCAGCCCTGATCAACAAATCGGTTACCTTCCATCGCCGACGCTGAAAGTAGTGTGTATTATACGTGAAAAATAAGTACGCATTTAGGAGGAAACGTAATATAATAACACGGCTTCGTATCCAGCGTTAGTCAGTTAACTATTTTATTATATTCAAATCACGCAATTTTATAACTAATTTACAAACAACCGCACCATTATCAGTCGACCTGTAACCAAAACAAAACAAAGCACGGCCATTTGCGAGTGTGAAGCGTTACCGCGTTCGCGTGTGTTTGAGATTCTTATAACGTGTTAACTTTATTATTCTGTGCATATATGTAATATATTGTATTGTGTGGATTATAAAACCCAGCCTGTAATCGCCAATGGGTTATTATGACGTCCGGCAACCAAAACAAAGAGCGGCCATTTGCGTTGCGAGTGTTTCAGGTTGAGCTTCTCGTGTATGCGTGTTCGCTTGAGATTCTTGTACGGTGTTATTTTCATATTTTGTGCATGTATGTAATTGTAATGTATTGCAATTCAGGGATTAAAATACGCGGCTTGTAATCGCGAACGACAACGGGATATTAAGACATGATTCGGAAGACAGGAACTTCAGCTGGCATGTCTACAAAAACATTCGCTAAATAAGAAGTACGTAAATCCGTCCAGACAAAAGTGCTACATAAAATTTTAAAAATATTACCTAACTTTTATTTTAACAGAATTTGTGGGTAAACACTTACGGTTCTTGTTGTAGTCTTCCATGTCAACATGCTTTTTCAAGGCGCCGGCTCAATAAATTCTTTTTGTAAGAAAATGTCACTGTTTATTTGTTTTAAGCAAGTAAGTGGTTAATATAAAGTCCACGTGAGATTTTGTGCTTACCGTCAGCTGCAAAAATTTAGGTCTACATATTACCAAAAGAAACGGCCAGAAGACGTACGTCCATACATTTCCCGGTCATTAAAGTGTACTGGTTTGATGACGTGTTAATTAATCAACAAAATATTTAAACCTGATCTGGGAAATTAGGCCTACCCATGTTTGTTTATTACTTACGCTTTTTATTGATTTATTATTTCCGTTTAGGTTGTGAGAGCACAAATTTTTGCTATATAGCCTACAATAGTCACATGACTATAATACGCTAACACTGATATTTCAAAGGTAGGCCTACCACAAAATGTAAGTTTGTTTAATAGTCTACAACTGGAAACTTAAACTAGGCCTATAAGGCTTTATGATCTGATAGTACAGAACCAAATTAAAGGCAACACGAAAAATAATTGTAATAATTCTTGCATGAATTAGCCTATTTTAATTATTATTAAAGTTTAAATATGTTTGTTTGCACTGTAATGAGCTCTTGCAACTTCAGTTTGCAGTAACCAAATAAGCTACTATTGTTTAATCTTTTTAGATGCCAGGTAGAAAACATAAGTTGCCCATACATGTTTGTTTATTTCTGGTAACGCCATTAAATGCTACAATTTTGATCAAATTAAGAAAAATACACAAAAAACAGTTAAAATTTAAATAATTGTATTAACTTAATATCTGTAGAGTAGGCTATCCATTGCTGTAATTTGAAATAATTCCATTAACATTGCCCACCTAACCCTAATAAGATTAACGTGCTTCTAGTATTGAAAATAAATTATCTGTCTGAGATCCAAAAAAAAAATAATCTCAAGAAAATCACAACACACTTTAAATGTTATTGCAATCATAATATACCTTTACTGTTGACATGTTTTTATTGTCAGCTGGAAAGCAAATGGTGGTGGAAGGATACATAATGTTTTGTTTACATTGCCCTACTTTTTTATGATCTGTCAAATAATGGAATTCTTATACGGTATGGACAATAGCAGCTGTAAAGGCTTGTGCTTCAAGATTTTTTGTTGTTATGTGTCAATTAGAGATTCTTTTACATTTCCGTCTTCAACATACCTGGCAGCAATAGCAATGTTTTTTCTCTATTGCTTTTATCCCGTGTTCCATCTTTCAGAAGCTTAAACCACGGTTGGAACGTCTGCATTCTGTATCGCATCTGCAACACTTCCTCTAACCATTTCTGACATTATTTCTATAATCTTATTTTCTATTTCAAAATATAGGTAGGTTGCATTTTTTTTGGTATGTTAGCAACACATTCAGCCAGGGTAGTATCTTTTCTTAACGTGTGCTCGAAAAGTTTTACAAACATACCCCTTTCTGCTTTTTCTTCAATAACATAGTCGGCACAGAAAGCAAGTTCATATACAGCCAAAAACTGAATTACTTCTACTACAGATTTAACGTAATATCAATACTTTTCCAAAACATTTTCATTAACCAGAGTCGAGACTGATGTGCAATTACAAACACGAATCTCATTTTCTTTCCACATTGACATTGCTTGGATGTGGAAATAATCTTATACTCATATTCGTAAAATAGGTACACACAAAAATGGTTCTACGTTTTTACAATTACGTGACTACAACTTACCTCATGTGACGGTACATAATGAAACACGTCATGGGCATCGCAAGCTCATTTTTTTTTGGGGGGGGGGTCTGAAATTTAATTAATGGTTGAGGAACACCCATCTGCAAAAGAAAGCGGGGCGTCCGGGGGTCTTCCTCACGGAAATTTTGGGGTTCCAAGGTGCAAAATGGTGTTATTGAAGCATTCCTCATTCCTAAAATATGCTAATTATATAGCTGCTTGAAATAGCAATTTTCTTTTTTAGAAACTTTTTTTAAGTGAACAGATTTGCAAACTACAAAAACAGTTAACATAAATACATGTTGGAGCTTTATACACACCACACGTAGCAGTTAGACTGTTCGACACAACATTAAGAATTAATTAAAAAAAAAAAACTTGTACTCACTGTTATAGTATCTTCCCGGATCACCCTAGTATATTTTTAAAATATATGTTTACGAAATCTGTCAAACATCTGAGTAAAAATTCACCAAATTTGAGCATATAAACATTTATAAAGAATATCTTTAAAGTTTGTCAATCTTTACTAAATTTGGCGTTGGCAAAGTACAGAAACTGCCCGCAATGAAAGAGAGACGTAATGGAGGAAACCATACAAAACTGTAGAAATATTTTCTTGCAGATATTTAAATTGAAAAAAAGTACAATTTTACACTTTTAAATTATTTACAAAATATTCTGTGATTAAGTTCAACACATCACACACTTCACAAAACATAGACTACATTAATTAAAAAATGTTATCAAGCTATGAATCTACAGATTTTTAATGAAAATAATAATAGTAATAATAATTATTACTATATCACGTAAATAAAGAAAAATTTTTTTTTTGTTGGGCGTAATCTTTTTCGAATAATATAGTCTATTCTCGGTAAAGTAGTGAGCACTTGAGGTACCCCTAATTTCGTCACTGTACACTTAGTAAGTAAGACAATACAACACAAATGTACTTACCTAATTCTCCATTAACTTTACTGGAAGCAAATAACCGAGCATTCGTGTGTGAAATGTTACACAAAGTTTTAATTCAAAAGTGTTAATTTTATCACGAACGGACTATATACGATAATATGTGCAGCAAATGGGTTTTATCTATTGTTTTTAAGTTATTACAGCACAGGCTTTGTTAACGAGGTTATTGACAAATAAAAATACAACAATGACCACAGTATGTTTCATACTACTACGAAACTCAATATAGGCGCTATTATTTTTTAACTTATGTTAAAAACTTTCCGAGATGATTCCTTATCAAAAATGAGGTATATGCTAGTTACACTATGACATTTTTGCCTATAGCGCAATTTGTAAGGGAGATATTCACCTTTGAAAAATGAATTTTGAAATTGTACTTTGGAAAATTTTTTGAAACAACGTGGTGTTAACTTTAAATTATGTGCACAGTGATAAGTATTATAGAGATCGATCAAATCCAAAAACTGTTCTTCAAAACTTCATTAATGAAATTAACAAGAGTGGCCACCCTCTTATTGACTAGAACTTTTGTGGCGTTGGGTTTTGTGAACGTTTCATGTTGCTTTCCTAAGCAACAAAAAAGGTCTTTATGTTTACAAGTCACGAGAATGTACAATTTGCTATAAAATGCATACTAGTGTCTCTGTGCCAACAATACAATACCTGGCATGTAGGCAAAAACTGCAATATGGTTGCACACGGCATGCTTGTAAATGCATTTTCCACTTTGAATAACACATCCTGTGCTACCGTTCTTTAGAACTATAAATGTCTCATATTTCAACCAAGTAAACCTCAACAAACTTACTTTCCAGCAACTCCGTACACTGGCATGCCTACCACACATCATCATTGGTATGTTTCATGTATGAATTTCTTTGCCACAGAAATTCGTGCGCTAACTATTATTGGGGGGGGGGGGGGGTTGCGACGCTCGTGAAACACATTACCGCGTACATTACAAAACTATATACCAACATTCCTTGTGAGCCCGGCATACTTGCAGTCTTTATAAAACTAACAGCCAAGTAAAATAAACTACGGTGACAGACTTACTCGAGTCTGTTCGTGTGGATAGCCAGGCAGGAGAAGGCGAGCGACGAGGACGGGAAGAAGTATAGAAGAATGTAAGACAATGCCCTTGATGTGTTACGGTGATAGCGAGGCATGGTAAAACTCGATTGGTGATGCCGAATAGATAGTACCGCTCACATGTCAAGCAGATATTTTTTCTTACTGTTCTGGTATACTGTTATATTGTTTACGTCCGAAGTTGCTCCTTATGTATTGTTTTGTGGTTAGAAGCCTACAGCATTATTACAATTAAACTTGAAATTTTTTTTGTAATGACTGAATCCAGTGTAGGTATATTAGGATTCATCTAGCTTATTGTTACAGGTCGGGCGAAGATTAACTCGCCCGACCTCCCCCCGACAATCGTTGGCGTAGGACCGACGACTACACCTATCTCCCTCTTTCGTTCCCTCCTCTCTCTCACTCGTGCCATCCCCCACCGCGGCCCCTCCAGCAACAACCTTTCTCCCTCCAAAGTTGCGACGTCACTCGTGACGTGTTACGCATGCGCTCTTTCGCTCTCCATCTGGTTCCACCACGCAGATGTTGGCAGCAGTGCCTCCGCCTCGCGAGGCATTTGTTCTGTTGATCCATCAACTCGCACTGTGCAGTTCGGTTGTGGTGGTCGGGAGGCTCGTTTGCCTTTCGTTCGTTAGTAATCCGTGAAAGGTTTGTGTGTTGTGCGGGTGCGTGTGTTCTGAATGCGTAGTAAAAACATGATGCTAAGGACCAAAAGATAATGTTTGCTTTAACGTTACATAACCTGATAAAATAGTTCGTTTTACAAGTTATTTGTAAATACTAGCTAGTGGAAGATTGCTTTCAATCTTTTTAAAAACAGGTTTGTAATTCCTTCTTTGCTTTAAATTTATTTATTTCGGCAGTTTCATTTGTTTTCGTTACTTTCGTAAATGTTGACTATTTGAGGTTAGTTTACTAAATGTTTACGTTGTTTGTTGTCAGTATTTTAAATACCATTGACGTAGAATGTTATGATAATTTTAACGAATCATTATTATATTAAATGTAATTTTAAACGTATGCGTTCTCTTTTTCAGGTTATCTTTGTCAACTGTCGCGAATAAGCCAGTATTAATAGCGCAATATTGCCGTCATTCCAACAGCCATGAGGTTAGAAGCAATGAAAAGTGTGATGCATTTCGTGTGCCTACTTTCTTCGTTAATTTCCGTCGTCTTGTGTCGGCAAGCTAAAGTGTACCACAATCAGTTCGCAGTGCATGTTCCTAAAGGATTGGCAGCAGCAGACGATATTGCTTCAAAACATGGCTTCAGGAACCTTGGACAGGTATGACAGTTAATTTTTAATTCGTGGCGTGTTAGTATTTTATAAATTAAATTTTTATATCTTAGTGAAGCTGTACGATAGCTTTACTTTATTGCACGTCATTTAAACTTGTCTCGTTAACTTTGTTGGAATTAAGTGAAAGCATTTTCGTTATACATCTCACGCCCTTTGTAAGTTCTGAATTTAAGTTCGGCATGATTTTATGCCGTAGCATGATTGTGTTTTTCTTAGCAGTCAACGTAAAGCATGCGTCCGTTGTCATGATTGTTTGTTAAAAACATGTGATTTCATAGAAAAATTTACTACAGAATTTTACAGTTTGTAGCTTGTTTCTACCTTTTGATAATATACAGTTGCGTTGAATGCTTATGACAAGATCTCTGAAGAGAAAATTAATGTCACGATTCCCTGAAAATAAATATCTCCAGCGGGCGGTTGTAATCTTACTTGTAACTTATACATTTATAACCGAATCCCAGTCGGCTACTAGGGACAGCCTACCTTTTTTATAACATGCCCAGTTCCTATTCATTCTGTTGCCATACTTAAAAATGATTTTTTTTTTTTTTTTTTTAATTTTAGAGTAGGGATTTGTAGTGCATGTGCAGACAATAAACATATAGGTCCTACAAGAAAGAGATTTGCTAGAATAATGTTAATATTGTTATTACAGTGTAGACTGTTTTTACAAGCAACAAATTAACTTGGCTCTAGCTATTATAATAATTAACTTAATTTCCATAATAATAATAATTAGAATATTCGCCAATTAACTAATTTGCTAAAACCATACAATGGGCTGCCAAGAACAATTAGGCGACATGTTAAAAACAATTCCAATAGAACCTCGCGATTGTAGCCTACAACCTATCTGCTTTCTTCTCGGCTTCGATTCACGTTATTTTTTTTATTTTTTTGTTTATGTTTACATTCCATGGATCCCATGCCAGCTAAAAAATTGCTAGGGATATGGAACAAGTCACATTAAAGTAGTATAAATTTATAATAGGCTTTAAATTTATTGAGGCTATTATTCTAATGGCATATTTTACTTCTGGAAAAATATGGGGTATCTTAATTAAATCAGGGCAGTTTGTAAGTGAGTATTATGTTACTGGTATCGATATGACGAGATTATTGCGAACATGTGCTACATGTACAGTAGTTGGTAGTTGTAGGCTATATTTGTAATAAAATAGGCTTGGCTTGTGGTACCTATTACCTTCCATTCATGACAGTTCCTCGAACAGTACATTGTTGTAGATTTACTTGGACAGAGCACATTCCGCTGTGCGATAGGCACATTCACGTCACAGGCTTTTCAAATATACTGAGATCTGCTTACAATTTTCTGCTTCTACCTTTACTATTTTTAATACGAACACTTCCATGTCACCAAAAATGTAGTGTAAACATTTCACAAGTCTCAAAACTGTACTTCTATAGTCCCAATAAATGTTTTGATAATTATAAGTGTTGGGAGGTACTGACTTTAATGTGAACCGCCTATATATAGTGTATTAGGTTCACTGCAGTGTAACCACGCCACGAGAGACAGTGGTTTCGAAATGTCTGGTTCGCGACGGTAAAGGGAATTTATTCGGGAGGGGTTGCAGGAGGTGCTTGTATGCAAATGGCATTTTAACGTCAAAATGTTGCGGTGCCAACTTTCTAAAAGTGTCGAAGTACTTTCACTCCGGAGCGCGCGGGCTCGCTTTGCCACACGTGCAGGTGTTTGTGTGGGACTGGCGAGCGACACGAACATTGTTGATTAAGGCTGTTCTCGTAGGAAAAATGAATAATATTATATTTGTACCGCAGTGTTGTTTTATAGACGTCCCACTTGTAAACATTTTTTATCTCTCGTAGACTTTCCATAGCGATATGTCAAAGTTAAAATGTTGAAGTTACTGGAACATAGGAATAACAAAAATCAAGTGATTTACTCGAATGAAATAATGTACACTGAAATCAGATATTATGGTCCATACGCTAAAATGTTTCAAACACAATGAAATTCCTTCGTATAAAAAAGAAACACCTGTTTTTTTATTGTGGCAGTTTTTTAAGATATAAAGGTTTCGTTGTGTGTTTTTAAATATGTTAGCACGATGCGCATATATCTGATTTCAGTGTAGCCTAAATTATTTCATTCAAGTAAGACACTCGGTTTTCGTTATTCCTGTTCCCGTGACTTGCAAATTCTGACTGACATGTCACTATGGGAAGACTATTAAAGGTTAAAAAAAAATTACAAGCGGAAAATGTAGTCTCAAGTAACGTATATAAAACGAACATTGTTGTGAATTTTTGCCACGTGAACACGTTAATTCATCACTTTTGTGACAGAACCAACGCACATTAAATCTGCGGAAGAAATTGTACATTTGATACAGGCCTTACTTCTAAAGCCATTGTGCGCTACATTACTGTAGTATTCTCCCCCCCCCCCCTCCTCTCCGCCCTTAAGAAGTAATGGACTCGTTTACTTTTGGAAAATCGACACCTTACTAGTCTTAATTTCGTGTGATATTAATTTGAAGCCTGAGCTACATAATGTGGTTGATCCCGAATTGCTTCAATCAGTTTTTACATATTTTTTGCGTAGTTTTATTATCGTTAATGTAAGCTAAAGTCTGTTTCATGTAACTTGTCCGTATTTTGACATTTCTCTTGTGAGAAATGTGCCCGACAGTTCTATTGTTTGGAGCTTTAAACCTACCTGGCTTCCTGGAAAAGCGCGGTCTCCGCAAGCCTGTGTACAGACACGTTTACTTTTATGAGAACTGTCAAAATACGGAACACTTACATGACACAGACTATAGTAGCATTTGCGTGGTTTGGTGTAATTTAGGTAGGTAGATAGATTAAGCCTATGTTTGTTTACATTTTCTGTTTTTTCGCTTGGCTAATTAATTTCGTATGTTAGGAGACAACCCGCTAACCGAAATAACTATGATAATTATGACAGTCCTGTGGACAATATATTTATCAGTTCGCCTTCTGTACTTGAAGTAGTGAGTCATAGTATTGACTGAATATTATTATCAGTGCATCAGTTGTAAAGATAACGCTATAAGACTGCTTATTATATATAATTCAGCACTAAAAGCATCAGTTTAAAATCGTAGGTTTCTTGTAGCCACGTTGAAAAAATTAATAAATTAACAGCTACTGACAAGAATAGACTTGACCAATTTTCAGAGCAAACATTTTTCTTGAGCAATGTATTTCTGAACGCTGAAATCTCTTACGCCCGGTAGCTTACAGTGATTTTGAAAATATTTATTTAAAGCAACATAATTTTCATATAACCCATTCCGATTAAGTGAGTCCTAGTTACTATTTTGCTTTCAGTAAATATATCGTTTCCGGCCACTTTTCACAATGTAAACAAAGCGACCGAAGTGACAAAGCGTATAGATACTATGCTCAAATGTTAACGTCTAAGTCCACAGTAACTGGTACTTTTTAATAATTATTCTAGACCAGGTGGTCCTTAAAAGTGAACCACTTATATCGACGACAGTGTTTTGTCCGAAATATATGAGGCGCTCAGTGCCAAACGAATCTAAGCGCTAAATTGTATTATTGGGTTCTTTACAGTCAACCAATTTTGTGGTTTGCACTCTATGATCTCAGAAATATCAGCAAAACAAGTTGAACCATGACACTTTTGTGGTTTGCACTCTATGATCTCAGAAATATCAGCAAAACAAGTTGAACCATGACACTTTTGTGGTTTGCACTCTATGATCTCAGAAATATCAGCAAAACAAGTTGAACCATGACACTTTTGTGGTTTGCACTCTATGATCTCAGAAATATCAGCAAAACAAGTTGAACCATGACACTTTTGTGAGGAATGTTGTTGAATTTCTCAAACATTTGGCACCAGTTTTCTAAAGTTCTTTGTAATGTACTTGAGTTCATCTGGCACTGGGTGTTTCATTTCTTAATTTGTACCTAATTTGTTTGGAACGTATAAACCTTATAGTTTTTCATGTGTTTGCACCCAATGTTTGACCAATTTTGTTATGAAAATAAGCCAGAGCGTTATTTTGCAGAATACTGAGGCTTGCATAGAATTTTGCGTCTTATGGCTGCTCATAGCCTTGAATATTTTCAAAGCATTCCGTTAAAAAACTTTTTTTTTACACCAGGAAGAGACCACGATTAACAAATGCATTTTTCCGGGTAAATGTTTGCTCGTAAAGTTGGCAAAAAACGTTATCTAGGATTGTTGTTTTGTAGTTTTTCCACAACGATGCAGTGTGAGTTAAAATAGTGTTTTTAAGTTTTTAACGTAGGCCTATATTCCACCGCACACTTTTAAAACAAAGTGTAGACAAAGTGTCTTTGTAACCGCAGTCCATGCGGTCAACGCAGTGGCCTTCCGCCGAGGCGACCGGGTTCGATTCCCGGCGGAGTCGACCGGGACTTCGGCATGTGGGAATCGTGCCGGACGATGTCTTTGGTCGGCGGGCTTTCTCCCGTTTCTTCCACTCCTTCATTCCGGCGTTACTCCACGCTGCCGTCATGTCACCACTCTCCAGTGTTTAAAACGTGACCAGAATGTCTTCACTTGTACTACAGTGGACAGTTAGACTATCGTGACGTCTCACAGCGCGGGGTGCGGGGATAGAGGGACCAGGGACTAGAAGAGGAGACCCGAACATGGAAGGTGAAGGCAGTGTTGCCAGATGAGTTCCAAGCTCAGCCGCCAAATCTTGCACAAAATTATAGCCCAAAATCGCCAAAATGTATAATATTTATTTTCCAGGATTTTAAATTCGCGTTACAGTAAATAAGACTGTCAATTGCTACGAAATTTCAAAATTTATGGTTGAATCTTGTATTTTCATTACACCTAGATGATCGATTGATTTGACGGAACAATGCAAGGCAATAAAGCCCCGTTCTTTATTTCTTATACTTTTTTGAAACACTGGTAATCTGCTTATGGGTTCATGGTAGTATCATGGTTAGCAAGCTACATTTTATCGACATGGGAAATTTTTTATTAAGTACTAGCTGCCCGGCTGCGGCGTTGCCCGCGTGAAATTATGTAATGTAAACAGTAACTCTGAATAAAATAATATGTGATGAAGGCATCAGTTGACGTACTCAATAACAGCGGACTATAAATTGTCTTAGCTCAATGTACAGAGCGCGCGCAATATGCTCGTGTGATGTCATAGTAATTTCCATCGCAAAGTCTTGAACGGGATACGAACCCGTAACCCCACCCCTCCCACACCACAAACTTTATACAATACCTGAGTGGATGCTTAAAGGCAGGCCGTGATAATTCTTTCGTATTGTTGCGTGCCATGTTTCTGGAGGCCAGTGGTCGGCGGCTGTTTCGTAACATCTTGAGGGCTGGCCGATGACTCAAAGCCCGGGTGGCTCATAGTGGGAAACCCGCCGAAACTACGTCATAGATACCTGTCCCAACTGCGTCTTAACCCTTCGAGGGCGGCCGACGTGACTACAAGCACATCCGAAACATGATGAAAAATCTATTTTTAGACCCCTGTAATGCGGGGAACACCCGACTGTCTGGGCTAGTATAAAACCACAGAATCGGCACATTTGAGGAGAGTTCGCTATTGGAAGTGCTAGAGGAAGGTGCTACG